>VZRF01011313.1:145244-219794 GCA_013396875.1 Vireo altiloquus | reverse complement strand
GTTATAAGTGAGAGCCAATTGTTATAAATTGGAAAGAAGTGCTAAAATAGCAGCAAAATTCTACTTCCAGTGTATCCTCTAAATATGAGTTAGAATACAGGATACCTGAATTTCAGCCACAGCAAGGCATCATGAACATATGGATGTAACAACAGGCCCAAACACAAGACTTCCACCATTTTTAAAAATTACAAAGTACAGTCACATGTTCAAAAAAAACCCTTCAACTTTTTATTAAAGTTAGAAGACAAATATGAAATAATACTGACATTATTAAATGGCAGATACGTCCAAATGAAACTGTATTTTTCATCTCTTCTATAAATAATTTGTATATGTCTTGGTTTTGGGGACAAAATTTTAGGAGGAAACGCTCTGGAATGGGTGCCTCTTCCAAAGGGAAAGGGACTTCCCCTTTCCTCCACCAACAGGACAAATTGATAACAGCAGGTGATAAGTGGAAAAAAACCTGAACTGTTTATTTACACAGAACAAAACAGGGCAGAACAGAAAAACCCAAAATTCAGCAAATGCCCAGAGAAGGAAAAAAGCACATGGACTGGCAACTGGTCCCCCCAGTCTCTGGGAAGGGGAACGGGGATCCACACAGCAGTCTGGAGCAGGGCAGATGGAAAATAAACCTGTTGATACTCCAGTGCTGGTCTTCATCCTCACAACAGGTGGAATGGTTTGGCCTTCCTCAGGGTTTGGACTAACCAGGGCCACCCTGCAGGCCTGCCAGGGCCATCCTGCAGGCTCCCTGGACAAGAGAGAAGGGAAGGAAGGTAGGGAGGCCAGGGGGAGGGAAGGGAGAAGAAACAAAACTTTTTTTCCAGCTAGCAGGAACAAAAAAAAAAAAAGAAAAAAATCCCAAAGGAGCAGTGCAGAGTCCCTGATGCACTCCCTCCAGAGCACAGCCCAGACCATTTCCCCAGCCCGTTGGAACAAGCCATTCAACTGAGCTACCTTCGGGTCCTGCGGCTCCAGCCCCGGCCCCCGGGTCCATCCTGAAGGTACAGCATCCTTGGGCATTAAGTAGACGGTTAAGGAATAAAGCAGCCTCATTATATCACCCCAGGACATGCACCAACCACAACTAGGAATCTTAGTTTCGACCTGCACCAGTATTCATGTTTACTATGTTGACAAGCAGTAAACACAAAAGTATCACATGGTCCACTCCCGCACTATCTACACCGTTCTGATCTGCACAACAGACACGGTAACAGAGTACAATGTGGCATAAGCCGAAAACCTTTTAACAGACGCACAGGCAAGAATGAAAACTTATTAACAGACACGCGGACAAGAAACACTAGTCTTATATAGAAGACACAAAATGACATATACAACAATGAAACCCAAAATTCCAAGACTTATGCCAATTCTTAAAGTCATCAAACTTTCTTTTAGGGGACTCTAACACCTTATGACAACACCAAGATAAAGTCATCAGACTTCCTTTTAGAGGGCCCTAACCCCTAGACTCTAACTGTTGTTGATTGAAACATGGACTTCGCCGGGTGCAAGCAAAACCAACTTTTATTGTATAAGGCACATTTTTATATGCTGTTACAGACTAATAGTTCAGCAGCTACAGACTTCAGCTTCTAGGGTTACATATTTTGCATCTCCAACGGCTACAGATTACAATCTCCTAGCCTAATCTCCTGTTAACTATCCCACTCTTTGTCTCACCTCCTGCTCTTTCCCTTGCCTCCTGCTAGATGCAGTCTGTCCGTCTCTCCCAAGGCCCCACGCCAACCAAAGCCATCCTCTGTGGCAACACTCTGAATCCTCACACTAACCCTGCGTGAATGTCACCTGTGATACAGCACCCTGTGTGAGTCATCATACACATTTACGGGAGTTACTTAACCAAAACCAGAAACAAAATTCAAGACAATCAACAAATACCTTAAATTTCCTGCAGTTGCTCCTTGTCTACCCCTGCAGAGAGTCAGTGAAGCGCGGAGTCCCTCTGAGAAATTCTCAGGGCGCGCCAAGGGAGTCTGCAGCTCCAGCAGATCTTGCAGCTGGGCAGAGAGTTCCTCCTCCCTTGTTCTCCAGACTGATACCCAAAACTTGGCAAGAAAATAAAACTCTGTAATCTGAGGGCTACAGAGCAGGTGTTTATTTATTCAGTGCTGGGAGTGAGGGGAATCTCTCCACCAAAACTCACTCACTCACTCTCTTCTTTAGCCTTCAGTTACATTTGGTGCTTCCAGGCAACACCACATTTACAACATATCATTAGCATACTCATATTTGCATAAAGCTGTGTCATGGTTTTACAACAGTTTTGTGAGATATGAGTAATTAGTGCTTATTTTGCGTATATATGTTGTAATATAAAACTAAGTTGAATAAAACTAGGTTTCGAACTGCAAAGCCGAGTCGGGAGAAGATTTCGCAAGCACGAGCCCAAGCGATGATGACCTGATCGGAAGGGGTGATACAATCAAATCGCCATGATTAGGGAGTTCCTTGTTTCTTGAAATCAGTGATGTGTGATCAATCAGGACGCAGGAAACGTTTTGTCTCGACCAAGTTAACGAAAAGGAAATTGATGAATTTGTGGAGTAAAGAAAGGGAAAGATACATGAATATGTAGAATGGCCAGGAGGACCTCCGGAATTCGGACTCTGCCAAAAAACTGTATAAAACCTGGTCTCTCCGTGGCGGTGTTGCGAACGAGGGAGTTCCAAAGCGATAGAAGTCGGTTCTATACATTCACCTGGCTCTGACCCCGGGCATGTCACTGTCTTTCCCGATCGTGGCTTTTGCGTTACCAAAATTTTGGTCGCGGAATAAACTTTATTATTGGTTGATTATAAATTTGGCCTTATCATTTATAACAGTTTGTTGCTTCTACGCATGCATCAGTTCCTTTTGTGGTGGTCATCAGTCCTCTGGTGGCCTTTTGATGAAGATTTCTGTAGTCTTCCTCACTTTTGAACCTTTTACCTCTATTTACAACGCAGGCCTGGTGCTTCTTGTTTTTCAGTCTAACTGGTTTTAGCTAATTTTGCAGTTTGCAAGTTCCATTAACACTTGCCGTCTTGCTCTTGATGGCTCATGTTATCTCACCAGCTTTGCTATCTTCCTTGCTTTGCTGTCTTGCTTGCTTTGCCTGCATGTCTTCTTACAATGCTACTTGTGGTTAACCTTTTGTTACATACCACCTAGGTTTGACAACCTCACATATAAAAGCACCGCACAGGCTGCCCCATGGCGCTCCTTCACAGTCTCCTAATCTGACTTCACAAACAGCAAGCAAAGAGTTACAGATGCACACTTTAGCCTCTGCCTCCTGCTCCTCCCACCTCAAATAGTGCTGCAGCCCAGCGCTGGGAATGCAAACATACCATTGCTGTGGAGGTTGATGGCAATTGTCATAGTGAAAGCCCCAGTCGCGTACAGAGTGAGTATATGGGGCTACGGCAGCATCACCATCTACAGCTCCCATCACGCTCCACTGGAACCAAGACTTTCAGGTAGTGCTTGTAGTCTTTCAAATGGCTGTATGGGGAGTGGAGACAGAAAATTGTGGCACCTACACACCCAACTGCTGCTGAAATAATTGAACCCATGCAAAAATTTCTTCAGTTGGGTGGGTTTTGTCCACATTTGAAGTGCAGGCTCATGGCTTGAGAAATATTCTTGTCACCTGCTGAATTTTGCTGGAGTTGTGTTCCAGATGAATTTGTCATTTCAGAATGTAAAGATCTCAGACTTCACTTCCTCTGAACAGTCTCTGTTGATGACTTCAGATTTTCACAGCCTTCAGAAAACTACTATGTTTCTTCCTTCCCAGACATTTGAGAAAAGGTTAAATCATGTGATGAGTTAAGTCTGCTGTAGGGAGGTTAAAGAATGGGAATTCTTTTCTTAAAGTTCCTTGACAAACAGATTCTCTGTATTAAGTAGGGTGTCCTACTGTTCTAGAATTTATTGGATTTAATGTCACTATTGCAATCTAACTTTCAAAATTGACTCAAGCATTGTATTTCTAGCAACAGGCAGGAGGATGGGTCTTTGAGCATCACAACCTGCTGTGTTACCAATTAAGCGGGAGTTTTAGGGTCTAAGACGCTATGCTGAAAGAATAAAAATGACAGTCTATTCTCTCATTCTGTACAAACTTCAGTTAACTGAACTCAGAATCTAAGAAATATTTTGTGGTTTTATACATATACATACATAAACATCTGCTAAATTTCCTGATTTTTCATTTCTGTTCCAAGGTAGTGTGGAAACAAAGCACGGTGACTGACTTTGTACACACAGCTCCCTTTCGCCAGCCAGAGATCTCTTTTTCATCTTAAGGTCCATTCAGACATCCATGGAAGGCTTGTGTGGCCTGGAAAGGTGGAAGCTGATTCAAAAATAACAAGAATTTTGTTTAATAACTTCACAGCTTCCAAGTAGAGTAGGTTAATTTATTGGCAGCACTCTTTTCTCATGTACAAAATCTGTAAGGGAAATTAGGTGTGCATTAACAGTGTGAGAAACAACGCTCTCTTCTCCTTGGAGTTTTATAACTTTAGTAAGGGGCAATAGAGAACAAAAGGCACTTAAAGCAAAAATCACAGCTCTGGGGTACTTGGTTCACAGCCAGAGGCACACGCGCACAAATTTCCCAATTATATATTTCAATCTTATACATATTAATAAACCACAATGCATATGTATAGCTAATTTACATTCCTTTTTAGAAGGGATTCAGAGCATGCATAGTGATGGTCTTCTGAGGTTTTGTTTTCTTTTTCTCCTGAATTCAGCTAGTTGGGATTCCTTTCTCATTAGTTCATCCTGCTGCTTCTCTTATCTAGCCATATGTGGTTATTTTTGAGGTTATCACTCTGGCTTTCATTTATTTAAGCATTAAGCAATCAGCTATTACATTGTATAAAAGGTTTACAATTCAAACGATATAGGTATAGAGAGTTATAATTCAGATTACAAAGGCATTTTGTAATTCAGGCGAAATAATTTTAACCTTAGTTATAATGTTAACCAGTCAATATCTGTATAGCAAAATAGCAAAGTTATTTCTAACATGCACATAATATTTCCTAACATCTTCTAATACATAATATTTCTTACATTTCACTACCTGCGAAAGCCAAGGCTATAACATCTGTTTATCACAACAGGTTCTATCTCAGACTATTCAAGTGTCTAAAGACAGGAGTCTAAAAGCTGAGAGGAATGTTTATGTATTCCTGGTTTTGGGGGCTGGGCAGGGCAGATGATGGAGAGCAGGACAGCTGTGAGCAAAGCTACAGAAGAGCTAAATCCCCTGGAGGGAACCTGGACAAAGCTTGAGACCTGTGTCTGTGGAGAGTTGGGTAAAATATTGGGGAAACACAGAAGGGGGATAAAATAACAAAGTAAATCTTTGACAGTAAAAAAAAATTACTTCATGACTTTTAAATAGTTTTTAAAAAGCTTACATTCAGTAGTGCACTCAGATATTGAGAGAAATCAAAGACATCCTGTTGGTTGCCTCTATTTTTGTTAATTGTGTAAAATGAGGTTCACTCTCCTGGTAAAATTTAAAAATTTAATAAAAGACAATAGGGGACAAAGACAACAAAGCAAAAGCACAGTGCAGGGTCCTTGGCATTCAGCCAAGAGCACACCTGCTATTTCAGAGATACCCTTTACATACCTTCCTAGTGCATCAGCCTAATGCATATTCATAAACAATTATGCGGATACAAACTTTTCCCCAAACTAATTTACATGTTCCAGGAACTGTTTAGTATGGCTCCTCCTCGCGTCCACCTTTTTAGAGCATGCATATTCCTTGGCTGTGCCTTTAGTTAGTTTTTATTATCACCTCCAGCTGGAGCTTGGGTCCATGGTTTCTACAGACGGTAGAAGCTGGTAGTTGGCATGTCAGTAGCAGGGGTCTCCATCATACATTCATTGGATGTTATCCAACCAAGCAGGCAGTTCAATGACCACAAGCATAATTATATCAGCTATTTCACTACTATGTCTAAGTTTAGTTAATAACAGAAATAAAAACTATATATTTCTAGCAAAACTCCTTTAATGTTGGAACCCAGGGAAGCCAGAAAACTTCTCCTGACCCTCTAGGGACATATTTTGTTCCTAGAGCATCCCAAAAAGGTTTAACCTATGAACTAAGTCTGTGGGATCATCTTCCCCTACTTCTGGGTGAGCTGAGAGCACCAAAGAAATTAAGAGATAGTTGTTTAGTGTACCACAGAGAATGTGTTTGTAGTTTTAGATTTTGCTCTATATATTAATATAGAGACAACATGGAGAATTCAGGGTGTCGGCGTCTCCTTCTTCTTCTTCTTCTTCTTCTTCTTCTTCTTCTTCTTCTCCTTCTCCTTCTTCTTCCTTTCTTCTCTGACCTAAGTTCCTGTGATTTAGTAATTGGTAGAAATAATCTAGTGTAGAAGAGACAGACATGTTAATAAAATTGATAGATATTGGTTTTAAAGACAAAATAAAATATGTAAAATCTTTCTATTCGGTGATAAAAAAGTATATAAACCCCCTTTGACAAGCAGCCTCAGCCATTTGTGCCCCTGGAAGCTGCAGCAGAGGCTATGTTCCTGAAACTTTGATAAGAAAAAACAAACAACTCCTGAAGCAGCAGAAAGCTTTCCCATTTTGTTTTTCCCGACATGAGACACTGAGAAGGAAGATCACCGGGCTCAGATGGAAGAACAGGGCCCTAAGGCCACCCACACTTTAATATTATACATATAGCATCCATTTTAATATTTGCGAAAAGCCAATATTATAATATTTATTTATAACATTAAGTATTACTAATTTGGGATATTCACATGACAAATGCAATATTGTTTTATCTGGGAAGACAAATCACAGCAGACAGGCTGAAGAGATGCCGAGAGACCCATAACCATCTCATCTGGTGGCTTTCATAACTGCAAATGCTAAAAGCACATCATAACTTTCAGTTGGAGGGTTGCAAATGGTCAAGTATCATTTGCTCTGGGGTTCCTGTGGAGTTAGATGCTGTCAAGGATTTGCTTTAATAATTCAGAAATGCTGATTGTTCTCTGAGCAATGCCAAACATGACTTGCTTGAAAAGAAATTGGCTTGGTTTACTACTACTGTAGGGTGGGTTTTTTATTTGTTGGTAGAAGCATGTTAGTATTGAGTGGTTTGCATATAGGATAGTGAGTTAAAACAATACCAGGAAGCCTGCACCTGCAATACTTTACTAGTAAATAAACCACATGAGCATGAGGCCAAAAATAATTAGGAAGATTCAGTGCATCCAGTGTGGAAAAAAATAAGGAATAGATATTAAACTTTGATTCTGCTAGGAATACTTGCATTATGTAGTAATTAGGTAAACAAAATCAGGAGTACAGAATCAAATGAAAAAGCAGGTACCCCAAAGATTTCCCCTTTACTGACACTATCAGCAAGCACAATATCTTATATCAACAAAGGGAGAAGCCAGATTACCACTGTGTTTGTTTGGTATGGAGTAACGTCCATGTATATTCACATCCTAATCACGGCAGCAATTCCTGTTTGCATCTCCATTTCATTTCCTTGGCTGAACATGCCTGGAATTGTGGACTGTGATTTTGTTAATCACTTGGCTATGCAATTTGTATTATGTACCTGCTCCAGGAGATATCATCAATGCCTAATACTCCTGTGCTATGCAGAACATATAATTTGCATTTGAGAAGGTCGCTATGGCTACTGGCTACTTAACTGTGTACTGCATCTGTAAAAGCCAACACTATTTTAAATCATATTTGCACCCATTGCAGACTAACAGCATGTATTTGTGTAGGGTTTATTAGGTACGATCTCTCTCTTCCTATTTTGGATTAATATTTAGACAGCCTTTTTCTCAGGGCTGCAGTCTGACTCCAAAGGAAATAAGGTGTCTCTAGAGGACACTTGCATATAGTGAACAGATTAGTTATACCTGCAGTAGTTCAAGTTGTAGCATAAACTCAAAAGGTTTTCCATTAAAATTCATGTTCTGCATTTAAAAACACAAATTCGTCCTGGAGCAGTCTGAAATAAATTTGGTCATTGTCCTGGGTTACAGAAGGAGAGTGTCAATGTGGGGTGTAACCAAACTGTATTCTACCCCATTCTATGCCATTTCTGACAAACTGTTAATGATGGGTGGTTTGCAGTAGCTGCCCAGTGCATACTTGACCCCTCAGGCTACAAGCTGGGTGTTAAATAAGAGGCAAACCCATCGAGGCAGGGAAGTGTTTCTTCACAGTTGACTCAGCCATGATAACTCCCTTCGGGGAAGCACTGGCATAGTTACACCTATCCTGAGGAGGTCATCTCTGCTACTGGGCCATAATGGTTCAACTGCACTAGCGTAATGGGCAGCACAGGACCGCTGCTTTCAACTGCAACCATCACTTCAACAGGACTGCATCCACCACTTGGTAGGACTGGGACCACCACCCTGACCAACAGGGTGCCAGGCTGCACTCTGTGGGTTTAAGCCAATTTCTGTGTATCATTGCATTTATTGTAATCTTTCTTTTAAATTGTACCTGCAACCTGAAATCGCTCTCAGGGCAATTGTGTGGGGTTCATTTCTCCCTTTGGTTTACTTACAAACCAGGACAGCCATTTATGCTGTACTAGTTTTCAGAGTACAGAAAACCCCTTAACTGGGACTAACACAGAAGGTGTCAGCTCAGTAGGATCTGAGTCTTTAGCTTGCAGAGGTTCATTCAGAAATACTAACCCTAATGCTTTGATCTGTTCCATACGTGGCTCAAAAAAGCAGGCAAACAGTATTATCTCCTGTGAAGAAAATGGAGAACACTGATGTGAAGCAACTTCAGAAGGAGACAGTGAGTCAGCATCTAAATCTGGACCAAAAATCAAGTTTGCCGACTTGGAGCCCTATTCTCAGAGATAAGAACAAATGGAGAAATCGTCTCCATGAAAGCACTACCTGCAGCATTGTTCTGAAAGAATCTGAGGAAGTATTTCTCATAAAAATAAAATATAGCTGACAAATGCAGCAATAACTTCTATTTTGTTGGTGTGAATGAAACAAGCCCCTGGCATCAGAAATTCAGTGAACATGGATAAATGGGAAGCATTCTGTAGAACCACTTGCACATATTCAGAGATATCTGGCAATTTTGTAATTGCGTCCCTGCCACAGGTTGCCTGTCCCTCTTCAGAAATCACAGACAAGTTCTATTCTCTAATTCATTAGGTTATGAAGCAGGTTGAGGTGGTTTATTACCTATTGTAGAGTAGTATCAGTATTTGTGGTTAAGGTCCACTTGCTTAATGAGTATTCAATGAGAAACTGAATGGCTGAAAAATGTTTGCATATACATAATATATTAAAATGACAAGGCTGTAAAATAATATTAGGCATAATATTTCTAAAAAAATATGGCAGAGCACAGAAGTGGCTGTTATAACTACATATCATTATATTGGCTTTTTGCCAATATTAAAATGGATGCTATATGTATAATGTTAAAGGAGCTTTGCTATAAATATATAGTTTTTATTTCTGTTATTAACTGAACTTAGACATAGTAGTGAAATAGCTGACGTAATTATGTTTGTGGTCATTGAACTGCCTGCTTGGTTGGATAACATCCAATGAATGTATGATGGAGACCCCTGCTACTGACATGCCAACTACCAGCTTCTACCGTCTGTAGAAACCATGGACCCAAGCTCCAGCTGGAGGTGATAATAAAAACTGACTAAAGGCACAGCCAAGGAATATGCATGCTCTAAAAAGGTGGACGCGAGGAGGAGCCATACTAAACAGTTCCTGGAACATGTAAATTAGTTTGGGGAAAAGTTTGTATCTGCATAATTGTTTATGAATACGCATTAGGCTGATGCACTAGGAAGGTATGTAAAGGGTATCTCTGAAATAGCGGGTGCGCTCTTGGCTGAATGCCAAGGACCCTGCACTGTGCTTTTGCTTTGTTGTCTTTGTTCCCTATTGTCTTATTTAAAATTTTACCAGGAGAGTGAACCTCGTTTTTCACATGGCCAAAAAATGAAACGTGACATGCATGTTTGCTCATCACTGTAAAGTTATCACATTAAGATTGAATAAAAGAGCTCAGCAGTTAAATGCAAAATCACATCTGGGTATAGTTTTGAATTGTTTGCATTGTCTTAGATTTGAATGTAAGCCCTATAATTTTGTGATCCAACTTTTGTTTCCTTCTTCAGGATGATGATTTACATTGTTGACCCTGCTGTGAGGTGGTAGTGGGTTTTTTGCATTCCAGCTATGACAGCTTCTGAGGTATGGTAAGAATAGATTTCTATACTAAGATGACAAGTAGAGAATGCAAAGAAAAAAGTGTATTGGACCTTCTGTAGAGATCCTGAAAGATGATAAAGAGTGGAAAATAGGACACAATCTTTGTTCTTTTCTCTATCAGCAGGTCATCTCCAAATTTTGTAGACCTTACAAACAGCTTTCAGAATGTCTTTACCTATAACCTTTTAGTGGGTAATTTCATGAAATATTAAGCAAACATCGTCAGTGGCTGTAAATGAAAATACCTATGTCATAGAGGTCTCTTGGTACCTTTGACTTTTCCTCATCTTTTCTTTCCTGCTCTCCTTGAAGGTGTGCAATCCCATGGGTCTGCCCCACTCCTAGCCATAGGCAAAAGGGACCTCCAGCCTTTCTGCATGCCTACTGTGATGAAAGAAGCAGGCTTGGCTGATCCAGAGAAGCAGCAATTTAAATAGTGTTTGATTTTAGCACTAGGAAGAAGTGATTACAAGGAGGTACCAAGCTAACTTATAATAAAAGAGCTGGATGAATCTATCCTTTTTTTTTCCCCCCCAGAAATTTGCAAAGAGTTTCCTTCGGATTGCGTCACTTGTTTCAGGAAAGAATTTTTTTTTAATGACCTCTATCAGCTTTAACAGGATGTTGCTTATTTGCAGCCATGGAGTTTCTTTTCCAATATCTGAGTTTAGAAGCCAACTGGTTAGAAAATTTGAACAGCAAATTCTTTCTAACCCCCCAAAACCATGTGATTATTATCCTAACAAGCAGAAAACAGTGTTAAATTATTGCAGCTAAGCCTGCCATTGTCACTGTTTTACTAATTTTAGTGTACAGTTGTGTCATTGGTGTGTTTCAGAAGTTCAGTTGTTATGTGCCTGTCAGAGATCTGTTAAATTCATCAAGTATGACTCAAGAAATTCCCCAAAAGCTTCCATAGATTGCCAGTTCATAAGCTTGTATGAGAAAATTAATGTTTGTATGAGAACAGTCTTCTAAATCTACGGGGGGTGAAATGCTATAGCACTACAGTCTCTTACTGCATGTTACAGCCCACCTGTAGACAGGCAGCCTGGGTTCCTCTCACCTGGAAAGCTCCTTCCACATCTGGACATAACTTTGGCCAGGAGTCTCAGCAGATTGCAGTTCTGACTTCAAGGGAAGATGAGTGTGAGAGTGGCAGTGAACACACCACTGGGCCTCTATAGTGAGCCATACACCAGAGGTGTGTCATAGAATCACATTACAGAATCAATTAGGTTTGAAAAGAACCCTAAGCTCATCAAGTCCAACCAATAACCCAGCACTACCAAGTCCATCACTGAACCATGTCCCCAAAGTGACACAAAGTCCCATACATCTTTTAAATACCTCCAGGGTTCATGAGTAAATCAGTTCCCTGAGCAGCTTGATCCAGCCTAGCTCTCCCCTGTTGCAATTTGAGGCCATCTCCATTTATCCTATTATTTATACTGGGGGAAGAGAGTGACCCCTACCGCTTTGCAGCCTCCTGTCAGGTAGTCGAAGAAAGTGAGAAAGTCCCTGCTGAGATTTTTTCCAGGCTGAACACCACAGGTTCCTTCAGTTCAGACTCATGCTCCAGACTTCCATCACCTGCTCCTCACACAGCCTGGATGCAGGTCCCTGTTACAGGGTGGATCTATCAGCTGCTGCCTTGGTAGCCTTAGTTGGAGCAGAAATCTTGCCACAGAGTTTGCACATCAGTGGCAGAATGGGTTAGGCTCTGTCACTCTGAATTTTGGCTACAAGAGCAGCTGTTTCAACATGAAGCTCCTAATATTCACTTTTAAGTTCTCCTTACAGTTTACTTCACCAATTACAACAATGCTGTTGAGAGGGTGAGACAGTGAGATTGCATCGGCCTCCTGATTTGATAGTATTTGACAAATTTTCATTTGATTTCTTCCTTGTTCATCTGCCATAAGACTGAGCTCTTCCGATGTTCCTGCATATCTTGTTATCGATGGTGTGTGTGGTGTGAAACGGCTGTGCTGACTCATCACCGCCACCTCGCCAGGAACGGGAGATCCTGGGTTGGTGTGCAGCCTTGCCAGGAAAGGCAGAATGTGTTAAATAGCCTCTAAATCACACAACACGTTTAGATTTGGGTGTTTTTGTGAGCACCTTGCAACGATGAGAGTTGCGTTTCTGAATGCAATGCCTCAGCGAGGGGCGACAGCGCACGGAGGCGTTGCGGTCCCTGCAGAAGCCGGCGGCGGACAGGCGGTGCGGAGCCTTCGAGGGAGGTTATCGGTGGTACCCGAGCGGCTGAGGAGGGAACGCTACCGAGAACCACCAAGGGCAGGGAAGGGTCGGTCCGCCCGGCCCGAGCCAAGGCNCGCCGCGCCGCTCCCGGAGCCGCCGCAGATCAGTCGTTTTCTTCGGCAGCGGAGCGGCCTCGAGGATTTACAGTCGGACCTCGTCGCGTCTCACCGGCCAGCATCCCTCCTTCCCCCCTCCCTCCCCACTCCCGACCGCAGCGATGCTGCCCCACTTAGCCGTCCTGGTGCTGGCCGCCGGCGCCGCCCGGGCTCTCGAGGTAAGCGGGGCAGGAAGCGGCAGGTAGGGGCTTCCCCGCCGCACTCTGCCGTTTCTCCGAGGCTTTGTCTGTCTGCAGTCGCCCCCGCGTCGTGGGCTTGGCCGCGGCGGGGCGGGCGAGGTTTGCTTTCCCAGGGGCACTCCATCCTCGGCTGCCGCCGCTCTCCTTTCGCCGAACAATAGGAGCGGCAAGCCGGGGAGTGGCGGAGGCGTCGGGGAGGGAAGCAGGATGGGAACTCCCGGGGCCGGCGCTGCGCGTGTCCGGCTCCCTGCGCTGGTTCGGCTGCCGGGGCGCTGCCCCGTTAACTTCGGCCGCCGCCCGCCTGCGGCGGCAGCGGGCTGGGGTCCATGGGCAGTGCTGCGTAGGGACGGCAGGGGCGCCGGCTCTGCCTCGGGGTTGGCTCCGCCGGGGTCTGGGGAAGGGAAACTTCCCCCGCGAGCAGGCACGCCGCGGGCGGGTGACTCGGTGGCATCCCCCCATGGGGAGGGGGCTAGGGGCGCGCAGCCAGGCTGCGAGCGGGGAACGCGGAGGCGTCCCCCCGGGAGGGAGGTGAAGCCGGGCTGTGGAGCCGGTGGCGTCCCCCCATGGGGCGGGGGCCGGGCTGCGGGCGGGGGTGGCGCAGGTGTGCGGGGCGGCGGCCAGAGCTCCCCGCCCGCTGGCGCAGTGGCCCCGCAGGAAGACGGTGCCCGGAGGGCGGTGGTCGGGGCCGGCCCGAGCCCCCCCCGCGGGCCGGAGGCGCGGGAAGATGGCGCCTCTGCAGTGCAGCAGAGAGGAGGTGCCGGCAGCCCGCGCCCCTCCGCCGCCGCCCCTGCCCGCCCTCTTTACTTCCCTCCCCGGCCGGGCGGCATCTCCTCCGGGTCCCTGCTCTGGGTGGGGCGGGGGCTGGGGGTCCCCCTGTGCCCTCTCCCCGCCTGGGGGTGTGCGCGCACCGCGATCCATGCGGGGTGGGCTGAAAGCAAGCTCGGACCCCAGAGGAGGAGTTGGCGCAGCTGGGTGTCGGTTCTCCCCCCCCGCCAGGTCTCAAAAAAGAAGGTGTGGGAGGAGTGAGTCACCTCCCGGTCTCCTTCGCTCCCTGCTTGCCATACTTCGGTCTGAAGACCGCGGCTTCTGTCCTCCTCCTGTGTCAATCCCCGCTTCTACCGGGGGGGTCAGAGGCTGGATGAGGGTGAGATAGATGACAGTATTTAGCCTGATAGCAGAGACAGATGCTCGCCGTCGCCCCCAGGGCATGGGGATGCAGGTCTGTGGCTCAGGTGCTCTTCCCAGGAGGAACCCCAGAACCCCATGAAAAAGAGGAGACAGCTTCATACCAGCGCTCGTCATTGCAGCCAAGGCTGCCAGCCACAGGCTCTTGCTTTGAGGCATGATCTTGCCAACATTGAGCATGATGTATCAAGCTGAGCAGTTCTAAAGGTGCTCAGACGTTTAAAGCTTCCAGTTATAGGACTTATTCGGGTTTTAGCAGCTTCTTGCAACCATTTGTTGTCTGAATGCAGTAGAAGGAAATGTCTGACTTGGGTGTGTAGCTTAAATAAAAGATGAGATTTTGTGGTTGAGACCATGCTTCAGGATAGACCACAGAAGGATGGGCTTTTCTGTTGGGTCCCTGTAGCCCTAGCCTTACAGATAGGTGTGTAGGTGTTGCCACTGCAAAGGTGCAGGAAGAAAGGAGGCCTGGATTTTGCACCAAAACTGTTCAGGAGGACTGAACGTCTATGCTCAGAGACCTCTGCAATGATGTCTGACTTAGTGATAGCCAGAATTTTGAGAGACCTCTTCTGCTGGAAATATTTACTGAAATGGGCACTGATAATTCTACGGAAGCTTTCCTGTCTTCTGTCATTCCATGTAAATGTTTGAGGCTTAGCATTTATCCCTTTTCTTTATGTTTGATGGTGGAGTACATTTAAATATCTGGTGGTCTTGTGATAAGGCATTCATCAGTCTTGATTCTCTAAGGTTGCTGTGTTTTTATAACACTAAAATATTTCTTAATAGAAATGGTATGTGTGCATGTTCTGCACTTGAACTATCTTTTTATGATAAAGGGTGGAATTTTTATGTTAGAATTCGATTTTCTGTAGATCTCTTTTCTGCAATGAAATGTTTTTCCTGCCATTTTAACAAATACTTTCTGGAAAGCAGCAAAAAATCTGTACTTTTTTTTCCTTGGGAAATGATGTAAGGAGAAACAGCAGGAACAACACAAATTATATCTATTTTACACATGAAGAATTCCTTTCTAAAATTACAGGTAGTTTGACAGTGATGTAGCATCTTTAAAGGAAATATTCTGTGGTGATGTCTTGGTGATGCCATGGTTGCTTAGCATTTTACTTCTGACACTCATGTGAATCATACTCGCTGTGGTTAGGAAATCCATTGGCTGAGAGCTGTCGTGATTTGTGAAACTGCCATATTCTGCAGTAGCTATTTTTGCATTTAATTTTTTTCAGTAATTGTCTGGTTTTAGTAGATAAATGCAACAGACATTACCTATCATTGTGAATTTGTGTGAATGATCCTGGTTATAAATAATTTCCTCTTGTTAGCACACCGAGGTTTCTGCCATGCCTATTCTGCTCACTGCTCTAGCTGCCTGTTTCTAAGCAAGACTCCTTTACCATCTGACTGAAATGAAATTGTTAAGATATTGGTATCTCATAAGCTGGCCCTCAGAAAAAAGACAAAAACGATGTTGCTTGACAGTGTTTTTCTTTAAACTGGGTAACGTAGGGCTTTATATTATCTTATTTTTGTTATTATGGCATTTTTTGTTTGTCTGTTTTTTAGTAGAAGGCCCCAAGTATTTTGTTTCTTCATTGTTTAGTTTCCTAGTAGATCTTTCAAGAAATGACATTTAAATGTGGGAGGGGGAGCAAAGCCTTTACTTTTCTTCTATTAGACTTTTCAGTTCCTCTTTCTGTTGATTCTTTTCCCAAATTCCCCTGGCAAAGGTTTGCATTTGTTGCTGGATCCCTTTTGCACTTTTATTTAAGATGCTGCCATGGGATAAGTGGCTGAGTAAGTACATAGGGCAGGCTCTCTGGGATCATTAGGATCCTTGGCAATTAGGTGGACAAATGAGCAAGAAAAAAAAAAGAAGCTTCTCCTTTGGTTTGTCATTTGTCTTTTGTTTGAGTGATGAGCAACAGACAATTTTGAGACTTGCATGATCTTCAGGTGCCTTTTCTGTGGAAAAAACATGATCAACTGCTTCACAAAATGTGTATGAAAACCTGAGGAAGCTGACAAGATCTTCATGTTTTTAAATTTTAATTTTTTTTCCCCATGGGCTGTTTGTGTGACAGATGTAAACCATCTCCCTTATCCACTTTTAATTGATGAGTGCTGAATTACAGGCTAAACCCACAAGAAGCATAGATCTCCTTTGGCTCTTCATGACTTGTTCTTTGCATGTGTTTAATAAACTGTGAAGTATAATAAACAGTTTGATTGTGTGAAGAAAAGGTATGACAATTTCTTTTAATTAGTAGTTCTTTTCCAATACAAAGCTTAGCAAAATAGCTGAAGAGCATAGTAACTTAATCTAATTGCTTGACAAAATGACAGCTGTTTCTCTGAGCAGAATAATTATTTTTAGTGACTCAGTAAAATAATTAACACAAACTGTTGGGTGTGGAGGCTTGGTTAAGAAATTGGTAGATAGCGTCACCTGAAGGAGGTCTCTGGTCTGACCCTGTGCCCAGAGCAGGGGCTGGCTCTGGGATCATACCAGGCTGCATGGAGCTTTCTGCAGCTGAGTCTTGAAAATGGACCTCTAAGGTTAGAGCCTGTGCCACCTCTCTGCGTAGCCTGCTCCATCCACTGTTTGATTGGTTCACCTGTGTTGGAATTCTCTAGGCTTAATTGACATCCTTAGTCCTGAGTACTCTGAATTATGTCATTTTGACACCTTCCTAAAAAGGTATGCAATAACCAGAAGTTGAAAAAATTGTGTTTGCGTTTAATAAATAAAAATTTTATTTGTTAAATGTCTGCATATATGTATATACATGTATGCATACACATAATGTATTAAAACACCTTACATATCAAGATAATGTATGCATGTATGTTAACCCCTGAACATATTTACATATATAATGTATTACATTTAATGTTACTATATGTATGTATCTGTGTCTTATTAGTTCATAGAGTCTATTAAACCAGCAGACACTTACATACCTCCTTACATCCCGGCAATGAAGAGATGAAGACTGCTGCTGATAAAAATATAATTGGGTTTATGTATCATAATAGGTTCATTGAAGTTATTAGGTGAGATGTCTGGTATGGTTTTAACAAGTAAGTCTAGAGCTGTGATTTCTTGGATTTAAATTCTGAGGATTTGGAAGAAATTCCTGTGGTATAAGAAGATTAAAAGTAAAGCAAATTGAAAAAATACTGAACGAGGACTTCATGTAAGCTTATCTAACTCTTAGAATGTGCTCTTACGATGAGAGTTTACAACAGTTGTTGCCAGGCTGAGGAATGCGAGGAGCAATGTTGATACCAAGCTTGAGCTTGGAATAATTTGGAGTCAAAGGACTGTTGAGAGAAGTTAAACTTTCACTCTGACGTGTTTTGTTTACAAAACTGAATGCAGTCTGATGCAGTCTCATTCTCACAACCTGATCTGAAGTCTGCCTGCCTTCCCTTAACTCTCCTTTAACCTATAGTTGAGGTTTTGAAAGCACATTTTCTGCCCTGTTTGGAGACACTAGCCAGCTGAGAATATCAGCCAGTAATGGCTGTGTGTGGCTTTAAGTCTTAAGTCTTACATATGTCACTTTTCCGCCCTTGACTGTAATGTGATATTGGTTTTGAAACCTAGGTATTCATCTTTTTTTCTTCATTTGGACTAAAAAACTATTGGAAAGCTACCTGATTATTAAGTCTTCATGTAGATTCTGAAAGCTCTCCTTTTAGATGCCTTCAGTCACCAAAAATATTTATCTTTCCATGTGTGAATTTATTCACAGAACAAAAGGAACAAAATAGGCGGGGATAATGGCCTTAATGGCCTCTGTTCAAGGAGACCAATTTGAATTACAGCAAATTAGTATGTTTGCATCTGTCTGTCCATCTATATGTATATGAATGCCACACCAAAAATTTCACGTGATGGAAATTAAGGTAAGGGGCAGTACACTCCACGGTTCTAAATCAGTGCAGTGCCTAGCCATACATGCTTTCCAGGTGACAAGCACATCTTGTAGTGCGAAAGTAAAGATACTCAAGTAGGTGCTATTTTTTAGAAGGGTGGAAAACCTTATACCAGCTACTGACAATAAGGACACCACTGTTCTGTGGTTGTGTGCTGCAGGTTTCTTGCCCTGCATTGATTAACAGGAACTGAGCAGTATGTGTGGATGTTGCTGGTTTCTTCATTGGAGCTCCCAGTGTAACAGCTTTGTGAGTGCTCTGACTTCTTCCTCTGAGGGGTGGAACTTCTGGCTTTGTTTTCTTCATAGTCCTCCCAGCAAGTTCAGGAGAACTTCATCCTCTCTTGGGGATTAAATATAAAAGCGTAAGTATAGATTGAGGCTTTCCAAAAGAAGTAAAGCTTCTGGCCAAGCAATGGCATTCCAGGGACCATGGGCCAGCCAAGCTTTAAACAGAGAAGCACGTGAGTCAGTGTGCTTTGTGGTTTTGCAGCTCTTTCCAGACAGTAGTTAACCACTGGCTGGAAGCTGAGCTCACTCAGGAGCTGGCTGCAAAGAGCTGCTCCTCAAGTGGCCACCACTCTGTAAGTGCTCTATGACCCCTCTCTAGTCTAGTTTTACAATCCTGTGCTGTGCTGAAAGGAATGAGCTATACGTTTTTTGGTAGGTGGTCATCTTCTGGCAAACCTTTCAGAGACCTGAGTTGGAAACTGGCCACAAACAGTCAAGCTGACCAAGCTAAAAAAGCAGGCAAGCTTCTTTGGGGAAGAGGACAGCCTTCGAAACCACATTTACTGAAGTTTGCGCAATAGCATTTAATTAAGGTGTTCGCTCCTTTGCCTCCCTCTGGTGACTTGCAGCAGGGCATGAATAATCTTTTCACGTATCACCCCTCTCGAGTGTCTGATTGTTAAAACTTAGTGTCAAGTCACTGCAAAAAGGCAGAAATCTACAAGGAAGTGCATTCAGGGATGGGTGACTCCACTCAGTTCCCACTGACCCATTTTGAGCTAATCCAGATAGGAATTCCCTGTTTTTCATCTGGTGTCATATTTCCCCAGGGCAGAGCTTATGTATTCAAGCACAGCAGGTAACATATGACAGGAATGGGGCAAAACTGGTTGTACCTGTTGATAAAAGCATTTAAAAGTGGTTCCTTTTCAGAGCAGGCTAGCAAAGTGATCCAGTATGACAATATGTGTGATTTACAAAATCTGTTTGGAATTGCGATTAATCAAAGAAAGCACATTTTCAATAGGAGTTCAAGATGGGGGAGGTTGGGGAATTCCCTGTATTTTTGTGGAATTGTATTAATACTGGACTTAAAGGTTTTTGAAACCATGGATCAGGAGTTTACACATATACAGCTTAAATTTAGGTAATACAGTTAATTGATTCTAATAGACATGAAGTATACTATTAACTTGTTGTGATGAAAGGGAAAATTGCCATCTCATCCACTTCCAACAGTTAGAATAAGTGTCCAATGGCCACACACATTAAAAAACAGATGGGGCAGGATTCTGGAGTTGTTTCCAATCTCCTTGTCATGCTATCACATTGTCTGTGTCTGCAGCAAACCTTCTGTTACCTTATCAGCACAATTTTATAGTAGAGATTGCTTATTCTGAAGAGTTAACTCTGTAAAATTGTTTTTTCTCTTAACTATGGTCTCTGGAAAGGGGTGAGTTTTTTCCCCTGGTCAAATACCATGATACAGTTTTGTGACAAACGGCTAATGGCTAACTTGTTCTGTTGTCTATGCTTAGTTATGTAAATTTATTTGTAACTGCAGTTTTGGATCTGGAATATGGAGTCCTGAACTGATAGAATGATTGCATTCTGCTTTTTCGCCATTCAAGTGGTAACTACAAGCTTTTTGATCCTTATGCATTACCTGAGAACAAGGGGAGATAGATTTTTTTGAAGTATTGTTGTTAAAGGTTTGATTTTGTTGTAGTTATTTTTTAAAGCTCCTCATGAACTAAGTCATGGCTTCTAGTTGTTTTTTTCCTCGGAAAAACCTCTCTTTAGTATATGTCCTATATAATGTGTACATATTTGTTTGTGTAAACAGTGAAAAATACAATATTATTAGGGGAAAGTAAACTGAGGAAGGGAAGAAAATGAAATGCAATAAAAATTGATTGTTTGATGTCTAACTTTTGAATGCTTCCAGTATGGAAATTTGAGGGGTTTGTGCATGCATAGCATTAGTGAGCATCTAGACCTGTCAGATGCCTTAAGCTGTTGGGTTGTTTTGAAGTTTGTTGGATCTTCTTTTGCAGCTCTGTTATGTGTGCCATGTCTGTCCTCTACCCAGTTCTCTTAATTATGAAGTGGAATAAAATTGCTTTTAATGACACGTCTTGCAGCATCATAATTTCATTGTTTTCTTATGCCAATTCTGTCCTCAGTTCCATTACGTCTTAAAAGATTGATGATGCTGAAGTTGCTAAGAACAAACTTTTTAAACTGAGAATTTTGGAACTCCAAATTGTCTTTCTCTCAGTGTTGCTTTTCTCCTAGTACTTTATTGCAAGCAATTTGCAGATGACAATTTTTCTGTAATCCCAACATCCAATATTTATCATGAGGATGTCAACTTTAGCTCATTTTAAAAAAGCTCAAACAAAACTAAAACCAAAAAAAACCCCTAAATTAAAATGTAATATTTAGATGTAATGCAGAACGATAAGGAGGGGAATTAGCCTAAAAAACCAAGTAAGAGGCCCAGAAACATAAACATGTGAGTCAGAGAATTGTGAAGTTTTCTGAGGGTACCTGAACACCAGCAGTTTCTCTCATTTTCGTTTAGATTTGTTTCTACTTTAGCATAATCTTCTTTTGTTCTCATTGTGGTAATATAAGTTGTCAGGTTTTTTTTTCCTTTTTCCTGTCAGACATAGCATCTAAAAAAGCTAGTTTCTCCTTTTCCATGTGCAGAGTGGTCTTCACAGTTGTGGTCACATCTCTGAGCTATGGAGGTGGAGTGACTCACCTTTCCCTGCCAGCCTCCTGTTGGAATCCAGGCTGAAGCAGTATTTTTGACAAAAGTCAGCACTTGCCTGCATGGGTTTTATTTGGTGAATGGCCAAGATGAGATGGGTGGGTGGGAGAGGGGCAGATGCCATTCCTGCTGTGCCATGAGGGAAGAAGGGTTGCTGGCTTGCCCTGGCTGTCTTCTTAACATCCCTGCTCTGGTTCAGCAGGTGTTCATTTGGTCAGAGGAACTGATGCTTTTCTGAAGGTATTTGAAAGAAAATCCAAATAGGAGAGCTGAGCTTGGAGAGAAAGTGTGATTGCTGATGAATAGCAGGGTAAAATTAAATAAGAGCATTTTACTTTGAAATCAGTCTAAACTGTTTCTGAAAACATAGTCAAGTGAGACTTAGGCTTTGTCAAACACCTTTAATTCATAGCTATAATACAAATGCTAAACTGTTTACAGAACTGCTATGGGCAATGGCAAAAATACTGAAGGTCAAGGCTCAGCCTCTAAAAATTGAGACTGGCATAGGTTGCTTGTCTCATTTGAAGCATCCACTTTGAATTGAGTGAGGCTGGGCGTGCTTGAATATCAGTGCATGCATAGATGTTTGTAATGTGTCTTAAGGAAATTGTATCTCTTAACTGATAAGAGGAAGAAAGCTTTAATTAATCTGTCACTTGAAAGAAAACTTTGAAGTAACAAAAACTGTTATGTAGTCCTTTTATGAGAAGAGACAGAAAGTGTGACTTGTTAAGTGCTGTTGACTTGTGAGGTTCAGCAGTAGTGGAGAACAGAAAGTTTTCTGGTTTTGCTGTAAAACTGGTTTTTGACATTGAGTCTGATAATCAATGTCAAGTGACTGCCTCTTTTTCACGAGGCATGTGGGGCCTGGAGCCTGTATTGAGAGTAGGCCATCCTCTCTGAGAAGGACATAGGGAAGAGAGAGCTGGGACTGAAATTGGTGTCTCTTATAGATAGAAGTAATTAAAAAAAAAAAAAAAAAGGAATTTTTTAAAATTCCAACTCTAGAGGTAAAACCAGGTGAGAAAAACATTCTAATTTATCAAAATGAAGACTAAAAAGTGCCTTATTTGCCTCCTCAGTGAGGAAATACCAGGCAAGGAAAGCCATGCCAAGTACCTTGTCTGGAAGGCTTTGCAGATGGGAAACTGGGAACATGTTTTTGGCAGTACAGGCTTGGGTGCTAGCTGAGAAGATAAATAGATTTTTTGCCTTCAGATGTGAAGACTGCAAAACTAGTTTTCCAAGGAGGTAAATACAAGATGTTTGGCTTAATCATTGTAAACAGGAGAAATCTAATAATAACCTGTAATGTGGAAGAGGTCAGATCAAACATCTCTGTTCTAATTATGGGTTTTGAATTCTGTTCCCACCAGGTACTCTCAATGCCTTAACCACACACCCTGAGAGGAATACAGTGGTGTCTGGTCATATACCATATTTTGTAGACAATAAGACTGTTTACAAGTACAGCATAAATTATTTTGTTGTTTACTTTAGGATATGAGATTTGGTGCTATCAAAACATAATTAAGCCTTAAATTTGATGTATTTATTTTTTTAAGCTTGTTGTGAGCAAGTGTTTTCTTTGAAAAACTGGTTATTGTAGTTTGGGATTTTAAAATGCATATAATGCATTATGCAAAAATGCAATAATATTTGCAGAACTCTTAAAGGGGACAGTTGGAAAATGTCTATTCTTGGTGTTTTGACAAAAAATGAGTGATAAGTTTTTTGAACCCTTTGAAAGATTTTTTTTCAGCAGGACTGGTAAAAAACTAAAGATCCTGGATGCTGCTGGGTAGTGCTGAGCAAGTTTGCATTGTATCTGCTTATGGTTGTCTTTGCGCCATGCATACAGCCCTGCTCTGTGGCTTTTCAAAGCAGAAATTTTCAAGAAGGAAAGAAACAGTTTTTAAGAAATTGGCTCAAGTCAACAGATAAGGAGTACTTAATACATTTTCATATCTTCTCATTTATTAGATGACTGAGTCTGCAGAGAAAAAAAACCCTTGTGAGGAAGATTACTAAATAATGTGGGTAGGAGTGATAGCTCCTGTGTTCCTGTGACAGCTGAGGCTGGTGTACAAGGCCACAGGAGCTTTTGGGGAATACTGTGTGTAAGCTGGAGCACAGGCTTTGTTTATGTCCATTACTTACTGCTTTTTAGTTCGAGAGAAATATGCAAGTTAAATTTCGGCATGATACAGTTGCCTTGGCTGCCATCAGCTTTCCCTGGAATTAGGCTTCTGGCAAGATATGAGCTTGTCCAGGAGGATGGAAGAAAATGGAAGTAATAGTGGGTGTCTGCACTACTCCATCAGAATATCATTAGTTTTGTTTGTATTGTGTTTGTCTAGAGTCTTAAGATTTGCTTTGAATTCTTGCCTTTACTTTGCCCTTTGCAGAAGTGGGTGGGGAAATCTCCGAGCATCTCCATCCCCTTGCCAAGCTCTGCAGTTCTGGTGCTGCTCCCCTGAGATTCTCCTGCAAAACTGGGCTGATGGGTTGCCATCACACAGGATCCATCACACCAGGTCCAGTGGGGCTTGTGAGTGTCTTCTACACCAGTGAAAAATCCTGTTCTCGCTTACTGTGCAGTCAGTAAACTCTTATAATTCTTGTGAGGTTTGTTTTCATGTCAGTGTTGTCTTTTTTGGTGTTCAGCTTCTTTTATCTTGCTCTGACAGTTTTAATACTTACTTTAGGAGGAACAATGCAAGATTAGCTTCATTTAGAAAAAGAAATCAACACCCATCACCACCCCCACCCTCACTTTTCACTCTAGCTGTACTTTGGGAAACACTGTGTCGCTGGTTTGCTATTTCAAAGACTGCTTTTATTCCTGTCAGGAGCCAGGTTGCTGGTCTGTCTGAAGGTGATCTTCAAGTGTAGGAAAATTGAAGATTTTACTTACTGCTCTGTGGCAGGTGTTTTAGGAACCAGATTTGATTGGTTTTCCTGAGTTGATAGGAAGAGGCAATAAACAACTTACTGAGTGTTTTTGGGAAAACTAGTGATTCTTTTTTAAGAATCAAGGGGAAGAATAAAGAGAAAGCCTTATAATTACAAATTAATCCTTACGTGGTTTAGCATTTCCTCATTAAAAAGCCTGTAGATTTTGGTAATGTGTACCTTGTAGATGCATCCTTTGGCTTTATGTTGATGAACAATATATGTCGTAGGATGCCAAGTTTTCTTCCTAAGTTAGATGGTACAGAAATCTAGAACTGATGTGGGTTTTTTGAGTCTAAGTGTTCAGAAAAGAAAGGGGGAGTATGTTGAGTCAACTCTTCTGATGACTTCAGTTACATATAATGAAAAGCATATAAAAATTCCTCTGGAAAGTGTCTCAACATTTTCAAACCTGTGCAGCCAAATCACTTAATGGCATCTAAATTGGTATGGTGTCAAAAACACAGAAGGCTTTGAATTTAGTGTGCCATGTCCCCCTTCTTGTTCTGCTTGTGCTTTGAAAGGAGAAAATGCTCCTGGAGCAAGAAGGGCATGCAGGTGGTAGTGGCCTGCCTGCCGTGTTGGGATGCGGCTCTTGAAGTCTATAGGAGATGCTGTGCTATGTATGAATTTTACCCTTTCCTTTATGAAAGTGGGGAGGTGTGGTAGGTTAAAAACTTGGTTGATGGATAAGTTGCTAACCTCATGAGAGGGCTGGTAACGCCTCTGTGGTTGCATATTTAAAAGAAGGCAAGCATGGGAAGTTTGTCTTTCTGGCCCAAAAGGCCGAGGGGTGGCTGGAGATGAAGGGTGCGGCGGCGGTGCGGGGCCGGCCCTCCCCTCTAGGGGAGAGCTGTCCTGGCTCCGCATGCAGTATGTAACCATGACAGCGTGGCCGAGATGATCTGAAGTTGCCGAGACCCCGCACGGAGCCGGCGGGCCCCTTACCCCCTCTCNAAGTTGCTAACCTCATGAGAGGGCTGGTAACGCCTCTGTGGTTGCATATTTAAAAGAAGGCAAGCATGGGAAGTTTGTCTTTCTGGCCCAAAAGGCCGAGGGGTGGCTGGAGATGAAGGGTGCGGCGGCGGTGCGGGGCCGGCCCTCCCCTCTAGGGGAGAGCTGTCCTGGCTCCGCATGCAGTATGTAACCATGACAGCGTGGCCGAGATGATCTGAAGTTGCCGAGACCCCGCACGGAGCCGGCGGGCCCCTTACCCCCTCTCCTGCCGGGACTTCGTGGCCGAGACTCCATCTGAAGCCGCTGCGACCTCCCCGTGCGGGGCCGGTGGGGCCCGAGGGGCATCCCTGCAAGCAGCACAGCCTGCGCAGAAGCGAAGGAACACCACATGCTGCAGCCGAGAAAGACACCTTTTCTTTCAAGTCAGCGAGGAAGGAAGAGAAAGTAAAGTCACATGGGACAAAGCTGAACATGGAGAATCCAAGGTCAGAAACAGGGGAAGGGCGAGACCACGTGGGATGGAAGTTAACTGATGCAGGAAAAGAGAGCGGTCACACTTCTGGCGTGGAGCTTAAAAGTCCTTCTTTCAAGCCGTAGAAAAGACTCAAATCCATTTGAAAAAAAAACCTGAGGGGATGGGAAATTTTTGTGCGATTTTAAAGAGAGGCCTACACCAGGCCGTATAGAAGCTGAGGAAGGATGTTGGAGACAGGCCCACGCCAGGCCACACAGAAGTTATGAGAAGCTGTTGGAGATTCAAAGCTGAGAACCTTTGTTTTCAGGCTGAAGGTCACTCATTTTGGAAGNTCGGGTTGAAGGTCCCTCATTTTGGAAGACTAAAACCTCATGGTTTTTTTTTTGGTTTTTTTTTTTTCTGTGGCCCATGACTTGTCAGTGTGGAAAAACTGCCAAGTTTCATGGGAGAAACTTTTTCACTTCAACAGATTGTTTTTCCAGGCGAACTGTTTGTTTGTGAAAATCCTATGGCACAGCAGAAGAACCTCTTTTCCTTAAGCATGAAAAGACTTTTAAAAAATGCAACTCTGACCAAAATCCCATGTTTTCTTTTGTTTTCATTTGTGAGAGGCTTGTGGTAAAGAGGGAGGCACTGGAAAAGAAAGGTGTTTAAAAACTTGCTTTGATTTCTTATCAGTTCTCACTTTTCATTCTGCTAGTAATAAACTTTTCTTTATATTGTAACTGTTTTAAGTGTGGACCTGTTTTGCCCCAAAGTTCCTTTCCGTTTTCCTCAAGGAATCCATATTCCCCTTATGCATATAATTGGATTTCGTGTGCTTGGCATTTAAACCAGCATCAAACGACGACAGGACGGCACAGCTTTCTGGAGATCTTCCTTTAAAATAATGTTTATTGTTTCTGTGTTACTTTGGAGACTTTATTTAAATTGTAGGTGGGGAGGGGGTAGGTGTCACTAATTGCGTATGGGGAATTCTGACTACACAGATATGTCATTCAGAGAGGGTTTCTCTTTAGTCAGTAAGTGAGTATCAAGGCCTAAAGATTAAAAGAATGTAAAAGTGAAACAGGAGTTAAAGAGAGTTAAACTAAAATTATGCATGTCTTTTTAAATATAATTGTACAAATTTGTGCTGGTGATTTGTTTTAGTCTGCTTAGAAACTTTCTCTCCCCTCTATTATTTATTGTCTCAGACCTCAAGTGATGTTTAGTTTTTTAATTAAAAAACCAACTGTGAAATTTTGGTGGGGTCTTTTTTTGGGTGGGGTTTTTTTTTCTTTTTTGGAGTGGTTTTGTGTGAGTGTTTCTATTTTTATTTTTACAGAACCCTTGGTAGCTCCCTCTTGAATATACTTTAAAAGTACTCTTGAAACTTCCCATACTGATGCCCAGAATGGTGACTGCTGGTCTTTTTGCTTTTGGTATTAGCAGGTTTATGTACCATATGGGGTGTAAGTTATGTACAGTGCCTAGATTTGGTTTCAGGATGCAAGATTAGATTCTCTTATAAGGAACAATAATGAGCAAGTGGCTTGTAAAGCAACAGTTAACAAGTTGATTGCAAGCTTAAAAAAAGCCCCCACATGCAGCCAAGAAATGGAAAGGATATGTTTTTGTTTTTGAAAGCAGCATGCTGGTTGTGAATTTGTGTTTGCAGAATAAAGTCAATAATGCAGTACTACCACTTGTGTTGTTTTGGTTAGGTACTCAGAAATGCTTATCATAATTGTTGCATCACTGGCATTCTCAACACACAGCTGGGATTTTTTGGGAAAGTGCTCACTTAGAGCATACCACAGCAATGTTGGAAAAAAAGGAATTTTGTTTTGACATAGCTAAAAATGCAGTGTTAACAAAAGAGAGATTGTAATTTAGAATAAGAGTGCTTCATCTCAGAGTCCCCTCAATTTTCAGTAAACTTTTTAGGTTTTTGTAGTTGGTTTCCTTGCTAATGCAAGGCAGATTATGACTTGTGTGAAGAAACATTTAGTATACAGACAGGTTTATTTCTTTATAATAAAAATGTATGCTTTTATGTAATGGTGGTAGTTACTGGGGTTTTTTGGATTTGTTTATTTTTCTGCAGGTGGGTTGTTAGATCCATGTACTGCATAAATCCCTAACACCTTCCTGCCACTGACACATTTAGTAGTTGGAGTTACCTGCAGAATTAATTCTGAGTTAGAAAATGGGTTTGGTTGCCTGAAACTGTTTGAAATATGTAGCCAGTTGTACTTGAAGGTACACATACTGCAAATATTTTATTAATGCTGGCTTAGCAGACACACCCATGTCTCCAGGTAGATTTCTCTCTCTTCCCAGTTAATGATCAGAGGTGATTGAGAAAGGCGAATTAAAATTACATGCTTTGCTTGCAATGATTATCCCTAGGTAAGGTGATGCTTCCTAAGTGCCCCTATTGGCTTTGATAGTGGAAGGCCTTACAGACTCATATTCAGTCTTGTGCTTAGAATGTCCCCTGTACCGTCACTGCTGTGCCCCCCACCTCTGCTTGTTGGTCTCAGCTGCCTTCCTTCAGTCCTCATCCTTGAAGCTGCAGTGCCAGACATGGAGTTCAGCTGCATGTGATGGTTCTCTTCCAGAAGCACCTCTTCTGAGCCATCTGCTGGGATGGTGTTTGCCATCCTGCTTTAATTTTTGATTTGCGATAGCATGTGGGTGTGTTTGACATGGGTTGTTGTTTTCCCTTCTCTGTGTGCAAGCACATACAGTTCCTACACAGATGATTTTTCTGAGGAGTCAGAAGGAAACAATTTTCTCTGAATGAAGTTTAGCTCTTGAGATGATCTTTTGGAATGGGGTGGGGGGCAGGGCAAGTGCCTGCTGATGCCCTTGACTCCTGGGGAGGTCACAGCAGACCAAAGAAGTAGGCTCTGTGAAGGCGCTACTGTTTCCCTATTAACCACATCTTTTTGTCAGCTTTGCTCATACTCTTACGAGGTGAGGCACTCATTTTGAACAGTTATTATGGCTTTGAGAGATACCTCAAGGTATTTTGATCCCACTCTCCCCTGCACCTGATACCAGTTCTGAATGACTTCATACTTCAAGTCAGTGGTGGCTGGTCTGCTAGGAGGTTTGAAAGATCTGTGGACTATTTCTAGTAACTGCCAAAGTAAGTGAGGATAAAAGACCAGCTTCCATAAACTTAGTCTTTCTGGGCTAGGATGTACATTTTGTACACCTATTTTTAGTGCCTCTTGGAATGTGGACTGGATGCAGTCATGCTGAGCCTTGTTTGGCTGTGTGGCGTGTTCTGCTATCAGTTGATAAACCCCAGTGAAAAGGCCTCTTAAGTCTTAAAGGGGAAAATATCACAGCGAAGCCTTGAAGGGGAAGATAGTGCACTAAGTGTAGAGGATAGAGTGGGTTGGTGTTGTGGTATGGGAGGGATCAGTACAGCCCTTTGGTTCCAAGAAACTGTTGCAGCCTCAACTCGAGTCTTGTGCTCACCTTTGGGCACCCCAATATAAGAAATATCTAAAACTATTGGAGAGAATCCAAAGGAGGGCTGTGAAGATGGTGAAGGGTATGGAGAGGAAGCCATATGAGGAACAGCTGGAGGTACTTGGTCTGTTCAGCCTGGAGAAGAAGAGACTGAGCAGACTCACTGCAGTCAACAGCTTCCTCAGGAAGGGAAGATCACTTCTCTGTGGTGACCAGTGACAGGACCCGAGGGAACAGCTGGAGCTAGGTCAAGGAGGTTTAGGTTGGATATTAAGAAAACATTTTTCACCCAGAGATGATTGGGCACTGGAACACACTCCCCAAGGAAGTAGTCATGTCCCCAAAGCTGCCAGAGTTCAAGAAGCATTTGGATAATTCTCTTGGGCATGTGGTGGGATTCTTGGGGCTGTTCTGTGTAGGGACAGTACTTGGACTTTGATGATTCTATGATTTGGTGCTTTCTTTTGATTAAAGTTGGTGGTTTTATGTTGTGCCTATACTGGCATTTATGTTTGAATCACAAGCATGTGTGAGGAGAAGGTGCTGTTGTGCTGGTGCACTGGGCTTGATGCTGTACTGCAGAGTGCTTGGGATGACATCTTCCACACGGGAACTCAACTAGATAGTGTTCTCTAGGAACACACTTGAAACGTGCTGGTCCCTCACAGGTGCCAGCAGCACGTAATTGGACTAATTGTGATTGGAAATGAAGCTCACTGAGGACTGGTGGGAATAGTTCTGCTTTGCATATCCTCTCCATGTCTAATGCAGTTGTAGCTCCAGAGGTGGTGGAAGGCCAATGGCTTATGTCTGCGACAGCTTGTAGAGTTACTCTGTTTAAGGTAGCGTACGTGCCACAATGTAGTCAGAAATGTAACAGTGCATGCTAAAAGAAAAACAGTGAGTATCAAACTCCTTTGGAAATTTCCTTTTGATGAGTTGGTTATTGTAAGGAGCTGCTGGCTGTCCTGTTTCCGAGTGTCACCTGTCTAATAAAGGCACTGGGTTCGCTGTCTCCATGGTCAGAACCTGTGGTTACACACCACTGTCCTTGTGCTAAGGATATCCCCAGATAAAGGGGATGGGGATATAAATAGTGTTTGCAGAGAGAGAAGTTCAGCTTGAAGAAAACGTTGATTTTTGAGTTTTTTTCATCACTCTGCTTTTTATAGGAGGAAAGAAAATGGTATGCAGCCATTTGGGGAAGCCTGATTAAAGCAATCCATATCTCTTACAAAGCACTTAGTGACTCCTTTTTGTAATTTTGAGCACATTCCTCTGAGGGCATGGTCACGTCCACTGTTGCGAATGAAAATGTGCTGAGCTGAATGTCTGGGACCCAGGCTCTGCAAGCATCCCTTCTGAGCCTCAGGGGTTATAAGATTGTTTGTTGCTTAAAGGAGCAGTGCAAGAGCAAGGAACAGTTTCCTTCTTTGGGGTAGCCCATGCATTCTCTTCTGGCTGCGAAGTGGATGTTTTAAGGATGTCATTTGTGTGTTATGATTGGATGTAGGCTATAGCTGGCAAAGCTGAATGCCTAACCTGCATCTGTATGTATGGGTTTGGTTGGGTTGTTGTTTTTTTTTTTCCTAGGTGCTGACTACTTAGAATCTACTGAAATTCAGATAAATTATTACTCAAAACAAAGAGAGTAGGTACAATTTTCTTGTGTGGTTTGTTTTTGATGAAGATACTGAACAGCTTAATAGATGTCAAAATAAAATGACCCCTGCTAAAAGGAGTAATGACCATAGAGTGTAACTATGAAATAGGTGAAATCCAAGTCTGAAATGGCACTTGCAGGCTCTTGAGGTAGCAGACTGTATGTGCTTGTGTGTTGTGTATGCATGGTAAAGATAACTAATGCTAATTAAGGTTAGCTGTGTAGTGCATGTCTGACGTAAGAGTCAGATGGACAGGGCTTATTAGTACCTCTGAATTTGTATTTGCTTGAGCAGAAAATGTAAGCTTGGGGTTGTCTTAGATTCTCTTCCCTTTTAATAAATAGTATATTAAATGAATCCTGCTAATCTTATCCTAAAGTTTATCTCTAAAGTAACAGAATGAAAGGTGAAGTTTAGCTGGTTGGGCAATACTGAGACCTGATTTTTATTTCCTTTGATTGTGTCTGGACAAGCAAATGTAATGTCAGCTCCTTGGCATCAGGCAAAATCACAATAGTGACAGTGCATGTATAGGGTTGAACAGTCCAGCTCTTGGTGGTAAACCCAACAGACAAAACCATCCCTAGAAAATGATGATTTTACACAATTAGAAAAATAAATAGAACCCACCCTCACACTTTTATATAGGTTAGTAAAGATTTGAAAGGATGTATCTGTATTTTAATGCTCTATTGTTGAAAGTTGTGATGTTGATAAATTACTTCACTATCCAATACTATGCTGTTTAGTCTTCACTGAGCACGTGAATTACTTTTCAGCTTTTGTCTTTTACTTCTTCCTAAGAACAACACAATTACGTTTAGCAGCAAAGTTCAGATGTTGTGTGCTTGAGTTGAGGTACTTCTTAATAATTTTTTTATAAGAAACACCCATTTATAATTAAATTATGGTCAAATACTCAGATGATGTGCAGAAAGACTATGCTCTGGCATCATTTATTTTTAAGAATTTTTACCAGTCTAATTTAAATGCTACTCATCTATTCTTATGTTTTTCTTAAACTAACAATCTGTTAAGAGTTTCCAGCTGTCTATTATTTCTTCTTTTAGATTTCCTTAATTAAAATAAGAATTAAGAAGAAATATGATTACCGTAGTTTCTGTAATTTCAAAAAGTTTTAGTGAGCAGCTCACTTATGGCCCTTTATTAGAAGTGGTTTTTAGCATTATGTAAAAATTGTACAATCTTGGAAAGAGAGGTTTGGACAGAACTGCAATGTCTTTTCAGCTACTGCTGTAGGTATTTCCCTATGTGATTCTTGGAAGTGCAAAAATAATCAAAGTACGTAATGCAAGAAGAGAAAGCCATGGTCAGTTATTGTCATATAGGTGATAGTCCCAGTATGATGTTTCCCTGGTATGCTCATCTTTTCTTGATTACCTAGAGAGCTTCACTTCTTAGTCTGCTGGGAATAAGGAATAAATGTGCATTGTGTGGGATACTGTTCTCTCAATGCAGAATATTTCTTTGCTAATTATCTATTGAGTCAGCGAATTGTATATATTTTAAAACAGTGAAATTAAATGAATGCCAGTTACAAATCTGGTCCTGCAGATGGAATAAATGACCAAGTGTAATTGAAGCAAATACTATGTTGACTGTGCATTTTTCATATCTTGAAGCTGAATGTACTTAGAGAAGCAGTGACTGTGTACAGTACATGCACTTCTCTAGCCACTGCAGCACTGATTGCCAGCATATCTTCCTCAGTCATTGTTATTGCTGGAAGAGATATTCTGTCTTACCTGTAATTGCAAATAAATCAGGCTGACAGAGATGCCACTAGACAGGGCTCTGCTACATGTCAGGGCCTTAGAAGCAAAAAAAGGTTGGAGTTGTAAGGGTATGAAGAGAAACAGCTGGATATGGCAGCTCCTGTGTGAACAGCAGGCTTTTCTTTTGCAGAGAGTAAGCAATGTTTTCAGAAGTGTAATAAGCCTTAATGGATAGCACTAAAATTCTCACCAAAGCATTACATGTGTCTTTCAGATGTTTGCTGGAGTTGCTGTTCCAGTGTTAGGTTGGCAGCAGAGGGGAAATGTATGGAGGTGGCTGAAAAAAACCCCAAATTTTGAGTTGCTGCTCTCAGATGAGGATGAGAGGAAAAATAAAATGTTCTACCTGTCTTGGAGGGAGATGTCTTAACTCTGACACTGAAAGCTAGACTACTGGTCTTGATCTGAGGTTGTTTCTCTAGAGGGTGATCTTTGGTCTCCACAAGCTCATAGAAGCAGAAAATATGTAAACCCAAGTTCATGTAGTCTCTGTTGTATGAATAGTGTGAAGGTATTAAGGTTTGATATTGATAGGCAGTGATGCATTATTGCAGGGATGAAGAGAGTGAGGCATGGGCTTTATGCAGTAATTGTGATAGGTTTATATGTGTGTCCCTCTGCCATCTGCCACAATTAGGTTTGAATAGCCTTGTGAAACCTAGGCTGAGGTTGCTTGTGATTCAGGGTACAGAAAATAAAGATATGAAATTTGATGACAGAGAAAATGTTTGACTGTGATAGCAGGACTCCTAAACCTACATCTACTGGAATCTCAGCACTCTGACATGAAAACATTTCCTATTTATATTACATTTTAGGCTTTACTGTGTCACTTGAGACTATGTGCTTGCAGCTTCAGCACTTCTGACTTATTGAGGATATCACTCCATATTTAAAGTAATGTCAAGTGAGGCAAATGGTGTCAGTCATGTGCTCTGATGGACACAGATCTGGAAGCAGGGCAGGATGTGTGGGCCCAGGGTGGTCCCAGCCTGTGTGGTGCAGCCTTCAGAGCTCTGCTGCTCGAGGAATGAAGACCATCATATGTGGGCCATCTGGGATCATAGAGACTACAGGTAGCTAGTTTTGGGGTGTGGGATAAATAAGCATGGCAGCTTTTCAGTCAAGGGAGAATCCTGCCAGCCTGGAGTCATCCTTTTTTCCAGCATTTCTATTGCACCAAGTTCATCCTGAAATGGAAGAGAACGACCCTGAAAGTAAATACAGCCTTGTTGTGTGTGAGATTATATGCTGTGCTTAATCTTGAGAGTTTTGGGGTCCTGTGGGATAAGTAATTGTGCAAGAAGAAGAATTCAAGGTAGTTTTAAGTTTTGAGGTTTTAACTAGCCAACACTTGTACAGTGGTCACTACTAATAGTTTTATTCTTCTGCCATAACTGAAGTTAAAACAAGCGTAAATAAGAAATACTAGGAGCCATTTGAATTTTTCTGCCTAGCAGGCACTCAAAATAATTGTTTTAGAGGTGGACAGTGTTTTATATGGCTGCTTGGCCTTTTTGGATTATCCTTCTCAGAAAAAAACATCTTTTATTGCTACTGTATCCTTAAAATTTCTGTTGAGTTAGGAAAACAATAAAGTGCTGGAGTCGTGTTTATAGCCAGGAATAGTAATAAAAAGAGCAGTCAAAATCAGGCTTTTTTTGTCACTGACTTCACATTCGGTGCTGTATCTATTAAAAACCCACAATGTACTTGTTTTCAGTTATTTTCAGTCAGCATTGCGTCTGGACAAGAAAGGAAAGGGGTTTCTTGTTTAGTATACTGTGCACTTCCATGTGTGCTTGTTAACAGAATTTAACATTTCCCACAGAAATGCCCCACTTCCCAGGTGCCCTCGGAGGACAGGGATGAGGCTCTGTGAGGGCAACTGAATAACGAAGACGATAGTTTATCTAGCATGGAGGTGTTGCTGAGGTGGAGTCAGCCTATGCCCTGTGTCAAAATTGGTTCCGTAAAGGAAAAGAGATGGGATGATTCTCCTGAAAGTGGAGGAACAGGCTATCCTAATGTGCTGGAAGATGAGCAGGTGGGGAAGAAGGCAGGTTGAACAGAAAAGCTGGAACTTGGGGGGAAAAATAAGAGTTTAAGACCTTTGGAAGAAGGGGAAGACAACTCATGAGGACTGCAAGATGTTATGATGTTATGCAGGGAGAAAATTAGAAGGGACACAGCCCAACTTAATCTGGCTACTGCCATAAAGACAATAAAAAAAGTTTCTATAAATACACTTGCAAGAAAAGCAGGGCTACAGAGAATCTCCTTCCTATATTTGATGCACAGGGAAACATAGTGACAAATGATGAGAAAAGGCTGAGGTACTTAATGCCTTCTTTACGTCAGTCTTTAATAGTAAGACTCATTGTTTCCTGAGTACCCAGTTCTTGGAGCTGGAAGATCAGGATGGGGAGCAGAAGAAAGCCCTGTAATCCAAGGGGAAATGGTCAGTGATCTGCTACATGCCTTAGACATGCACAACTACGGCACCAGATGGGATCCAGGGGAGACTCAAGGGAGACCTTAACACTGCCTGACAGGAGGTTGTAGCCAAGTGGGGATTGAGCTCATCTCCCAGGTAACAAGCATGGGACAAGAGGAAATGGCCTCAAGTTGTACCAGGGGATGTTTAGATTGGATGCAGGAAAAATTTCTTCACTGAAAGGGCTGTTAAGCGCTGGAATAGATGCCCAGGGCAGTGGTGGAGGCACCAACCCTGGAGGGATTTAGATCTTTTGATGTGCTTTAGGAGTGATATTCTCCAATTTAGTGCTCCTAAGAGAGTCAAGACTCTCCCAAACCAGACACAGCTCACTGGCTCCCCACCTTCACCTTCCTCCCCGCCTCTTCTTGCTCCGGGGTGCACTTGAGTACTGGAGGCACAAAAAAGTGAAAATCATGGGTTGAAATAAGAACAATTTACTGGAAAGAACGACGAGATAAGAAGAATAAACAGTAGCAGCAACAATATTAATAACAAAAGGTATAAGATAAATTATTTACACGGAAAGTGAAACAATACCAGACTACTGCCACAGTGTGAGATGATATCAAATAACAGTGGCCGTGCCCTCTTCCTGGTTACTGTAAAAAATAAACCCTGTCCTGACTGAAACCAGAGCATGTATAGATGTGGCACTTAGGGGCATCATTCAGTGGTGGACTTGGCAGTGCTGGGGAAATGGTTGGACCAGATGATTTTGAAGGACTTTTCCAGCCTAAATGATTTTGAGATTCTATAAGCACTTGTATCTTATGCCAGTATGTTAAGGGATGATGATGCAACCAGTTAGTTCTATTACTATCTAAGGATTAATTAATCCTTAGATAATTTGGGTGGATTTAATTGATTTTTCCACACATCTCCTTTTCCATAGCAAAATAAACTTAGAGTCTGCATGTTAATCAATGTATACTTTTTTTCTTCTGTGCATTGTCTTCATTGCCAGTTGGTGCTAATTAGACCATGGCTGTGTCATTGTTGCTGACAAACAGGCTTTGCACTGACTCCTGCAGTGTGTTGCTGTGCTGGGGCTGTTCTGTGTCATGTACTGCCAGCCTGGGTGCTTGTGGATTCCTCTTAATCAATTTGGCCTCAATGTGACCCAGATCAAATGTTGCACTCTGTGATCTTGTTCCTTTTACCCCCTGTAGCTTACCCTGAGTATTTTGATGCTTGCCTGACCACACACAAGTTATTTTCTAATTTTTGTAATTTCTTTGTGATAAACTGAATGGAGAATTAGAAAAAGGGTTAACATTTCTGTTCAAAATAAAACCCTTTGTGGTCCATATGCATGTGTACTTTAGTTATATTTCATTTAGTTTTGTGTTGTAGTTCAAAATCAGTTGTCTGGGCCCTTGTGCTGGTGGAAGGAAGGTCAGGCTCTCAGCCTGGGTTGGTGGCGCGGTTCATTGCTGTATTGACTTTTAGAAGGTGCCAGTCCCTGGGATTCTCTAATAATCTGTTTCAATACATTGTTTTTCAAAACAAGAAATCAACAGAACATCCTCTTGGTGCTGGTCTTATAAGTATCTTGGTTTATAAATAGTATCTATAGCTTCAGTGGTAACTGGTTTCACAGGGAAGCATCATTCTCCTTGGGGGAAATGAGAGGTGCTCTTCCCCAATGCATTGATCTGGTTGGGTGAGGAACATTTCATGTTTCACTCAGGGGTCTTTGTGGGACACTGTCCTGAACTTACTGTTTGTTTTGTTTGTGAGAAAATAAATCTCCATTTTACTATTTAAATTGTGTCCTTGGCAAACTGGCTAGATGTTTGTATTCCCCAGTGGATTTAACTGGTGTATGAGATAGAGTTGTCATTGCTATACCAGTGTATACACAATATTCAGAATTGCAGTCCTGTTTATGCAGGAGAAGTAAAAGGTTCCTTTTTGTTTACTTCTTCTCAGCTGCTTAGAATTCAGAGATAGACGTTGTAGACAGCCTATGTACTGATTTTTATAAGGAGTAATACTGCTTTGCATTCTTTATTTTTGTGTTCCTTGAAACTTGGTAGGCATTTTCATTGAAACTGTCTTTGTGAATGGTTTCCAAAACTGAACACAGTATTTTGCATTGACAAGTAGCAAATGCTTTCTGTGATGCTTTAATCTTATATATTTCCACCTTTCGAGTGTTAGCAGAACTGTCCAGGTAGGGCTTGCAGGTGGTGTGGGCTAAAAGGCGAAAAATTGTGCGTCCTTCCCCTTCTTTGGCATCCCCTCATTCTTGTCCCCCCCTTCCTTACTGCATTTGTTCTCTGAGAAGAACCAGAATTGGTTTCTTCTGAAGGGACCTATTGTTGTAGGGTGTATTTCTGTTACAGCTTGTCCCATTTTACTAATGTCAAGGAAAGAAATGTCCTGTTGTGGTAGAAGGCTCTGCTTTCCAGCGCTTGTGAGCTGTTCTGGGCAAAGAAAGAGGAAGTATTTGTTACCTTGCCTTTGCACTTGAGCATTTTTTTACATAATAATGTAGTAAACAAACTGCCTGTACAGACTCAGAATGAAAACATCAGGCATGTAACACTGATCCTTTCCAAGAATAAATGCTTGAGTGTTTTTGTATTGTGCTGGAGATCTGGGATTCATGAAGGACTGAATGGCAGCTGGGACAATGCAGGTTTTGTAGCCATGTGCCATTTTCAGTAGGATAAAGAATGAGGGGAGGAGTGCTCAAACGGTGGTCTGAAGAAGGTATTTGGTAAACAGAGTTGATTTGTGGTGTTTGCTTTTCTAAAAATTTGCTGTTAACTCTCAACTGAGTTTCTCATCAACTTTTAGAAATAGTAAATTACATCATAACTTTGATTATTTTTTCTGAGAGACTTTGTAAGTAGTTTAGTATACAGATAGCACCATAATAATAGTCCCATATCCCTAAACACATATTTACAGAAGTTTGGGGTTTGGGTTTTTTTTTTTTTTCAGATTTTTCAGTCCTTAAAGTTTCTGCCTTGCTCAGTGGTGTGTTTGGAGAGAAGTGAAGCCAATGTTGGGTAATGGCTCTGATTATTTTTAACAAGCTTGCTACCTGACTGTAGAAATCCGAGTAATGTACTTTCTCAAACATTATTTCGCAGTAGTGTTAATGCAGGGTGACTGAGTTGCTGCATCTCCCAGGGGTGCCCCTCCTGGGAGGGAGAGTGGAGAGAGCCATGCATGCCAATGTTACATGACTCTGCAGTGACCCTGATACTTTGTGCTATTAGGACTTCTAGAAATGACTACTTAATTTTTCTAGTAAAAGATAATATTGTTTTGAGGGAGCAGAAAAGACATCCCTATGGAGAATCTAACTGTAGGAGCATTTTTAGGTCTGTTCACCTTACAGCTCTGACCCAGATTTTCAGCATACTTTGGTACCACTCAAACACAGAAAGTATGACTCAAACTCTTGCAGGTCACCTCTTCAGTGGCAATGATGGCTTTTCAATGGTGTTGTTTGGACATCTCTTTAAAAAGTCTTATGTTTCCCTCAATGGAAAAGTACTTGGTCTGTGACCTGAATGGTCTTGAACCTAGAAAAGGAACTTCATTGTGGTTTTGTAGCTTTGTAGTTTTTGTGTGTGAAACCATCTTTGTATTGCTGTCCTGTACCTCGTTATTTCATGCAAGCCCTAGTGCAGGAGATAGAAGTTTTTTTAGTGCTTCAAGTGTTGCTGGTTGTATAATCATATGCATCTGTTGTGTGTCAATGCAATGGATTTATAGAGTTTGTTTATTCAGGCTAATTGCGTTTGACAGATTTTAATGAAAAGTTTTGAATTAAAAGAGGATGGATAGCTCATTTCTCAGAAAGTTCCCTGAGCTAGAGACAGAATGTAGTATCTGTGTGAGGAAGAGAGTTTTGCAAGTCCTATGAGAAGAAGCCAAAAAGGTCTGATGACATGACCACCCTGAAACCTTGCAAGCACCAGAAAAAATACTTTCAAATCCTTTACTTGTTTGAAAAGGCTAAGAACTGATGGCTTGACATTTAAAACAAATCTGCATTTAATTTAATCTTCTCTATAATGTGGGAAGAAATATATGTTGTAGACTCTAAACTTGTCAGGCAAACATATTCTGAAGATTTACTGAGATGGTGAAAAGCATGGGTATTGAATCTAATTCACTGTGAACATGGAAGAAAAACAGTAACTGTGCTTTTCCTGTTAAAAAACAAGGAATTGTTGTAGAAGCATTAAAATTCTCTCTAGTTTGCATTTGCAAATCAATACGGTGAACAGATGTTTGCCAAAGTCACGAGATGGTTAGAGGAAGAAAAAATGCTGCCTTTCCAACAATTTGCCGATATTCTTTGGGAGCCTGGGATGAGCTGTTGTTAGTATAGATTTGATACTTGTTTTCTAACTTTGTGTAGCAAAAGAAAATTAAAGCATATCTGACACTAAGTATGTGTGCTTCTGATGATACTCTGTTACCTTGAAACGACTTCAGCTGTCCTTGTGGTTCTACAATCCAAGTAAAAACAGTGCTGGTGTTAATGGATGGTATTCCCTATTATGACAACAAAGGGAAGAACCACATAATGTACACTGGATGACTGCAGAGGGCAAGGATGGAAGACCATGTGACCCTGTCAGCAAAAGGGAGAACTCTTGCCAGTTGGAATGAGTTGAGGAACTCTTAAAAATACTCAGTTTTCAAAATATTGTGGGTGATTTGCTGATATGGAAGTTACACCATTAGTAAAGTCCCCGTGGTATGTGTGTACGTACTGTGAATGTAATCTCAGGAATTGCTTTATTTTGAGTAAATCCTCCGTTTGGGGTCCTGCATTGGAGGGTGGAGTGCCTCATCACTGCAGACTGAGTGTGATGAGGAACACTTACCTTGGCTAAGCCTAGGCTGGGCACAAGTAAGGAAACTGCCATGTCTTCTCCTGAGGTTTTCCAGGGCCTCTGGAATGGGACACTATGCTGCTGTTGCTGTGCTGTTTTAAGCTGAACCTTCTTGACATCTTGGCAAATGCTGGGAACTGCGAGCACATTCCTGAGCTTGTGGACAGGAAGGGGGAAGCCGGAGGAAGGCTTCTTGCCTTATAGCTCACTGAGAAGTCTGTCTCTTGCTGGAAGGTGGTTGTTGCCAGCTGGAAGGAGGACTGTAAGCTCCAATGCAGATCTCTGACCTTTTCACCTGTCTTGGGTTAAAAGCACTATTTCTTGGTGTTGTTCTGTATGAAGGTAGTGCTTGAGGTGGTCTCAAGGCTCGTATGAAGATGGAGTCTTCCCTACTTAGACTTTTCAGCTCTGTGGTGTATTTTCAAGTAATCTTTTTTACTGTTTTCTTACTTTTGCTGTGCCATGCTCAAGGAATGCTGCCAAAGTTATTGTGGCTGCTGAGCATGGCTGCTGCTGCTTTCAGCAGCAGAACAGGGTTAGAAATGGAAGGAAAACATGAAGGGAGTCTTCTGAAGGTGGGAATAGGAAGGCAGGTGTAGGTTGCCTTGGATTACTTTAGCTTGTACATGGAATAAGAGCAGGGTATTAAGGTAATTACTGATGTCAGCTGTATTTGGTACTATGTTTTAAGTGGTACTGTTTCTTTCAATCTGTCAGCACAACAAGTGAAATGAAGCCTAGTTGTGTAAGACATCTTGGATTTTAAGGCTTCTTGCCCTGAGTGTGAAAACAAATGTGTGCAACTTTCATAGCGCATATTCTTTCAGAAGAGGAAGAAACATCCATAGAAGAGGCTTTGTGGCAGCTTGGGGCAACTTTTGCCAATGTGGGTTGTAAGCACTTTCTAATATCTGCAGATAAATCTGTGTGGAGAATTGGAGGAGAAATAAACTGTTGTGTTGCTGCTCTGTAGTGTTTGGATTGTGGGCAGCTTGTGTAGAGTTTGTGCTCTACATTTAGTACTCTGGTCAAATTCCAGGTCAGGGATCAGCATCCCTTCTTTTATAGTCCTTGGATGTTGCATCAAGTGAAATAAAATACATGCTATTTCTGCTTTCTGCACACTGTGACCTAGCTAGTCTTAAATAAAAGTTGACAGCCATTGTTTCTCTATTAGTGTACGGAAATAAGGCTTCCTTGTACTCTCTGCACAAGGTCATTATTGTTCAGTGGGATTTTCTGTAGTAGAGCACTAGGCTCAGTAACCAAATAAAAAATTTTCTTCCCTTCCATTGTTGCAGCATGTGTGACATCTTTCATGGTATAACTCATTCTTATTACATCTTGATAAAGCAACAAGCAGGAGGTGGGAAAACATAGAATTGTTTTCTATTTTGTGATGATGGTTTATCAGAATGAGTGTCAAAAGCAAGATGATGTTTTAATCCTCCAGATTATTCATTTAGAGACAAATGAAAAAATCCCCAAAAGTAAGTCACTGTTTGAAGGATCTGTGTTCTAAACAGCAAAATTACAATAGAGCTTTTTAAGACAAAAAATACTTACCTTTCAAGTATGTGGCTCCAACATGATTAAAAAACCTGGAGGGTTTCTTACCCTCCTTAGCAGAGGGCTAGTGCTTTGGGGTTTTTTTATGCTTAATGATCTGTGGTGATTTTAGTCTACTTATTGGTAAGGGAATAGCCTTCATCTTTATTATGTCATCTTATTTGGATCAGTTCTCTCAGATCTGGCTATAATAGTTAACAATGGATAATCTTGTTTTTCTTCATCACTTGAGGATCTGAAAGTTGCCTCCAAGTTCATCTTAATCTCTTTCATGGAAATCTATTGAATTCAATTAATATGAATTTGAAATATAGTCTTTAAGGATGCTGCATTTGAATGCAGTACTTCTCATGAGCCTTCAAATCAAATGTGTGTGAGCATGTCTATTCTGCTATCACTGTTGTCAAGACAGAGAGCAGCTGCTGTTAGTGGGTGGACCTAGAAGAGGAGTCCGAGACCTTAGTACAGTTGAACAAACTAGAAACTCATATTCTGAATTTTTGACTTCTTGAAGGTTCACCTCTTCAATCAATTGCTTTTTATATCCTTGTCTGAATGAGAGATGTTTGTATAAGATTCTGGTAACCACAATAACAGCATGTCTTCCCATAGAAGAGCAAGAGTTGTCAAGCACAGTTTTTCTTGTGTTTCAATGTTTTGCATAACTAAACTTGCATGTGGTACCTACTTCTGTATTATTAGAAAATTACTGTAAGAATACCACACTGGAAGAAAGTTCTTGGATTGACAGAATCTAGTTTCCCTGGCTCCCAGACCTAACCAACAGTTGGAGAATTCCATAGCACTCAATAAGATCAGAAATCCAGAACTCATGGCGAGAGTATACCTTCTAAATAGGAAAGAGTGAGAACGTAAACAGGGTACTCTGCTGTCTATTTGGTTAACATTCCAAATATTGAAATCAGTAAAGCTTTTGCTGGAGACTGTCTGTGGAAGAATTCAGATGAAGGCTGTGTCTTTAAATAAAGAGAGCAGTTGCTATAAGATACCAGAGGTAGGGTTTGAAAATTTAAAAATATATATATTGGAAAAATAAGTGTACTTCTGTAGGATGGCCTTCACGTATTGGGAAGAGTGGTTTGAATGTTTTTTTCATCTTGTCCCATATTGCTTTCTGCATATTCGTTGCTTTTTTTCCTGTTGTTTTCTTGAATCTCATAATGGATTTTGGAAAATCATAGGCTTAACATAACTATCTCTCTGATTATTGTGTCATTAGAGATTTATTTTATTTGAGGCTGACTGAATTCCTTTGCGTCCAATTTTGGGTGGTTTTGCTTAGCTTTTTAAGCTGAAGAGTTCTGTTCTATAGAATTACTGGTTTGTGTGGTCGAGCCTGTTAGTCCCTTGGTTTGTTATTTCCAATAAAGTTGAGACTCCTGGCTTATATAATCTGTTGGTGTTTGTCTATCATGATTGTGCAGAGGAGTATGTATGTAGTGTAACTGGTGTATGATCTCTGCTGAAGGGAGAATTGGTATTGGGCCCATCATGTTGCCCAGTCTGCTGAACAAAGCTTCTGGGTTTTTTTCCTTACTATTTCTCATTCATTGGCCCTGAAAAGGAAAAGGTTCTTGGTTTTAAACAGTAGCACAATGGTATGAAGGTCATGTACAGCAGCATTTAATCAGTAAAACAACATGCAGAATGCAACTGTACAGGTAAAACCTGAAATGTGCCCAATTGAGAAAATAAAAGAATATTTTTATTCTTCCCAAAACTGAGGAATCCTCTACCTTTTTCTGTTAAGCACTTCTGAAGGTTTTTTCTTTATTACTTAAATTTTTATTTTTAATATTTTATGTATGCAGTAATGATGGTCTTGTCTTTGGTCTGGTGGATGAAATTAAATAAGCCATCTCTGTCTGCTAGAGCCAGAAAGCAGAGAGATGGAGAAATTACTGTAAGTAATTGGAGACCATGGGAGTGGAGCATAGCATCAGAGGTGGAAGGCCAGACTTTGTTTTGAATATGCAACATGATTATTATGAAAAAATCTTGTGGACATAGAGTAGCTGCTCAAAACACAGCAGCTGGGTGCACAGTGATATGAAAATAGCTTACATCTAGTGGGACGGTGAAGTTTGGGTGGGGTGTTGTTTGGTGTTTTTTGGGGTTTTTTTTAATAACAGGTGATTCAAGTACCCTAAAAACAGATCCAGGGCGGGATCTGTTTCAGCATGGGATGTCTAGTAATTCTGTATTAATTCCCTCATCACAGTTCTGTTGTGGAGAGGTAAAATTTCATAGATTTTTATAGACGAAGGACTGTAGAACTGGACCTTCAACTCAAAATGAATGCAGTCTGTCAGCCATCCATTTGACTCTGTCAGTCTTTTGTGTATGCCTTGAAGGTCATCCAGGTAATGTGTTAGGTTGTTTAATCCTGCTGTTGACAGATTAGTTCCTTCTGGCTTGTTCATAGTGGTGTTTTTATGTGCTTAAAAAAGGTTTGTCTAATTGGAGATGTGTTCGCATCTTGGGTAGCATATATATTTCAGGAAGGAACTTCTGGGCATGTTCTTTCTTGTAGCAGTCAGCGAGTCCTCATCATGCCAAACACTTGTTGTTTAAAGTCAGCAAATGCCAGAAATATCTTGTTAATTCATCTTCACGTTGTTTGTGGAATGAAATTGGGAAATTGTTATTTTTATTAATAAAATAATAATAATTCTAGTAATCCAACTAGTCGGACAGCTTACAGAGAAGACTGAGTCACAGACTCGCCACTTGAGCAAAGAATAGTTCTGCATCAAAGAAAGATGAGAGGGACCTTTGCCATATATGTGGAGTGCTGTCATAGTGCAAAATAGCTGAAACGCCTCATGTTAAAACTGGTGAATTACATCAGACTTCTCACATGGCTCTGTTCAGATGTTTGTGGCTCAGCCCAATGACAGCAGAGGATGATTCTATTCTGCATCTTTTGAAGAATAACATAAGTAATGCAGTCAGTGGAAGAGTTGCTTTAGCAGTGTAGAAGGTGCCTCTGTATAATGAGAATAAAATATCCATCTCAGAGCTTCTTTTGAAATCCAGTTGATGCAGAGTGGAGGTCCTGTTTCACAAGTAAAATTACAGCTCTTTTGGCTGTAGTGAATTTTGCTCAGGTAGAAAAAGCTTTGTTCAGATTGGAACACAGGAAAAATCCACTGAGCAGGTTGGTTTCAGCTTCCATTTTTCCTTGGAGAAGCTTACAGATGCATTGAATCACTGCTGCACTGCAGCAATAATTCTGTAGATTTAGAGTAATTAGTTCAGTCATCTAGTGTTGTCTTTCTACAATAAGAAAATTATGTAAGCCCACAGGATTTTCCAAATCTGAAAAATCTGGTATCTCTTTTTCAAGGAAGTTTGTTTCAGGAAAACTCATGTGCCTTGTATGCTTTAACTCACTTTGTCTAATTACTGTATTGTGAAAAATATAGGATGTTAGCACTGTGTAATAAATCAGTCATACAAGAGTCATGCTTAGAAGTGTACCTCCAGTGTTGTGGTTTCTGTAGTTTTTTTGAGTTATTATTAGTATTTATTTATGTATTTAGAATGTTTCAAGTCCAATTACTTAAACAGAGGCATTTGAAATCATATTGTCATCTGTACTGTAAGCAAAGTTTGCTGGTTTGCCCATAGGGATCTAAAAAGATAAAAAAGAGTGCCAAACAGGTAATTAAATACCTGATTTCCTTTCTTCCTTTTTTTCCTCCTTCAAAATGCTTCTTAAACATCCTTCTAGAACCTTCTAGAACCATCCTTAGCACACTAAGGCCCATGGAAGACAAGGGAGGTGATTCAAGACACCAGCATGGCTTCACCAAGTGCAAGTCCTGCCTGACCAACCCAATGGCCTTCTATGATGGAGTGACTACATCAGTGGACAAGGGAAGAGTTACAGATGTCATTTATCTGGACTTCTGTAAAGCCTTTGATGCGGTCTCCCACAAAATCCTTCTCTCTAAATAGGAGAGACATACTTGATCAGTGGACTGGTAGATGGGTGAGAAAGAGATTGGATAGTCACATCCAGAGGGTGGTGGTCAATGGCTGAGAGTCCATCTGATGTCCACTGATGATGGACATCAGTGACCAGTGGTGTCCCTCAGGGGTCCATATTAAAAGGGGTGATATTTAATACCTTCATTAATGACATAGAGGGATTGAGTGCACCCTCAGCAAATCATTGATATCACCAAGTTGAGTGGTGCTGTTTCCTGAAGGGTGGGATGTCATCCAGAGGGACCTGGACAAGCTTGAGAAGTGGCCCATGGGAATCCTGTGAGGTTTAACAAACCAAGTGGAAGATGCTGCATCTCAGTCAGGGCAACCTCTCATACCAATCCAAGCTAGGGATGAACAGATCCAGAGCAGCCCTACAAGAAGAACGTGGGGGTGCTGGTGGGTGAGAGGCTGGACATGCCCCAGCCGTGAGCTCTGGGAGCCCAGAAACCTCCTGTGTGCTGGGCTGCATCCAAAGCCCCGTGGGCAGCAGGGCAGGGAGGGGATTCTGCCCCTCTGCCCTGCTCTGCTGAGACCCCACCTGCAGTGCTGCATCCAGCCCTGGGCTCCCAGCACAGGAAGGACATGGAGCTGCTGGAGCCAGGCCAGAGGAGGGGCACAAAAGTGATCACAGGAATGGGACACCTCTCGTATGAAAACAATCTGAGAGAATTTAGATTTTTCAGCCTGGACAAGAGAAGGCTTCAGGCTGAACTTATTGTGCCCTTTCTATACCTGAAGGGAGCCTGCAAAAAGGATTGAGAGAGACTATTTACAAGGACTTGGACTGACAGGACAAGGGGGAATGGCTTCAAACTGACAGAGAGTAGGTTTAAATTAGATATTAGGAAGAAATTCTTCCCTATGCAGGTGGTGAGGCACTGGCACAGGTTGCCCAGGGAAGCTGTGGGTGTCCCATCCCTGGAAGTGTTCAAGGCCAAGTTGAATGGGGCTCTAAGCAACCTGGTTTAGTGGAAGGTGTCCCCTCTTCATGGCAGGGAGTTGGAATGAGATGATCTTTAAAGGTTTTTTTCAACACAAGCCTTTCTAAGTTAGATATGACTCTATGAGAGGCTGAGTAACAGCAATTTTTTTTGGATGGAGGCAAAATGTAAACATCCCTGAAATGGATTGCTATCCTCTTTACAAACTATCCTTTTGCAGCCTAGTTTTAGTAGGAAAAAAAAAATCACATAAAAAAGGAAGGAAGATACCATACAGAAGAATTCTTCTTCCATGAGATGCTTAAGCATGATTGTGGAAATGTGATGAATGAGATGTCAAGCTATCTTACAGTCATCAGCTACTTCGAATTAAAAATAAGTCAATAAATTACTGAGCGTTGACATTTGAGGGATATAGTTCATTTGAGAAGCTGACATTGCTCAAATGTTAACCTCTTTATCAGGTTCATTGAACTAGTATTGTTCTTCAGTTTTTGACTGAACAAAGAGAGTTTAATTTTTTTTCATATTATCGAGTTTGTTTCTGCATATAGTAATTTTCCTTTTCATGTCCTTTCCAGATACACACGCAATGAAATGGCCTTAAAATATAATTTGCACCACCGAAAAAAAAAGGTGCTTTAATATAAAAGCAAACTAGAAGTTAGGGCTTTTTTTTAATAACTGCTCTCACCTTGTAGTTTCAGTTCTGCAGCAGTGAGTTTCATGGGTATGATAGGACCCCAGAGGTTATTACTGAGCTTGGTTTTGTGGTCTGTTGCCTTGCTGTGAAATGCGCTCTTATTTTTCTTCTACTTCATGTACTTGTTTAAGATAAGTGATAGTGACTTTGAGTGTTGGAATAGAAAATACAATGCTGGAATTAGATGGTTTTACAGTGACTTATTTCAGTGCAAAACCTTGATTTGCCCTGTGAAACAGAATCTTGTGTTTGTTTTGGGGTAGTGACAGCCTTGAAGGTGATGAAATTTAAATGCAGTATCATTAGCATTTCTGCACATATAGATGTACCAAAAGAAATCATAACACTTGTCATATTTATTGGAATCATTAAACAGTTCTTTTGTCAAATTTGCATGCTTGCTGAATTTCATCTTTTTTTTCCTCCTATTTTTCCAAATGAATACAAGATCATTAATTCTGACAGGATTTGTCTTGTTTGCCCTGCCGCTGTTAGTCAACACGTATAGCCACATAAATGAACAAAAACTGTTTCAAAATCTAAGTTAATAGCTTGGGAGCAAGATTAGCTTTTTTTAAACTTTTATCTTCTTAATGCACTTTTTATTCAGCTTGTAAAATCCTTATGTTATTCCACTTCCTCTACCTTCCCATCCCCTATGTTAATTGGTTAGTTGGTGCTGCACTAGATTGAATGCTTCCTGGAAGTCATTCCAATCTTGGATAATTTTGATCAACCTGCTTGTTATAATTTTTTTTCCTGCCGAAATGGCAGTTTTTATAAAAAATTGTGACTAAACTGTGTGGAGGTACTTACAGTCTGAGGATAACTGTTGGCTGTGAGGATTCTCAGTTACTGTTATATTGATGGCTAACTTCAAGCTCTGTAAATTTGGCTGTGGACTCTGAAGGTAATTCCAGAGAAGACCTGGCTGGGTGAAGGTTGTCCCTGCTCCTCCCATTATCCTCCTGCCCTTGGTAGTGCACATCATTACCCATACCAAACTGCTGGCGCTCCTGGTCTGGTTGTGACCATAGTGATGCAGAGGCTAGAAAGGAATACACTATTTCAGTTGGAAGGGAGCTACAGTGGTCATCAGCTGCCTGACCAAGTTACAGCCTGTTACTAAGGGCATTGCCCAGTTGCTACTGACAGTCTTGGGGCATTGCCAACCTCTCCAGGAAACCTGTTCCAGTATTTGACTGTCTTGGTAAAAAAATGCTTCCTAATGTCCAGTCTGAACTTGGAACAAGGTTGAACCATTCCCATGCATCCCATCACTGCATCCCACAGAGAAGAGCTCAGCACTTACCTTTCCACTTCCCTCCTCAGGAAGCTGTAGGGAGCAATGACGTTACCCCTCAGCCTCCTTCCCTCCAAGCTAGATAAGCCCAGAGTCCTCAGATTTTCCTCATGGTATGTCATTCCTTTCAGCAGGTTTGTAGCTCTCCTCTGGATGCATTCAAGCACCTTCACATCTTCTTAAGTTAACACACTCAACATTAGAGGTCGTGGGAGTATGGCTTTTAGGGTTTATTTTTTTTGGAAGCAGACATGTTGCTGGTAGTTGGTGGTAGGTAAGAAACTGTTGACACTGCACTTATGGATTAATGTGGTTTTGTTACGTTCATGCAGCTGATACAAAGATCTGCCTTCTCTGACTTGACGGGGAATTATCCCTGTGATAATCCATCACTTTATAACTACATTCAGAGATGTTGATTTTTGTAGCTAAATTTTAGTTTTTAGTCACTCTCACGGGGGCATGGAAATGTGTGCAGGATGACACAGGACAGGTTCGGCACAGGAGCTAGGCTTCTGCTGCTCTTGTGGTCCTCCTCATTGCTTCCTAGTGATTCCAGGGACCCTGGGGAGGGAAATCCCTTTGCTCTTGTGCGTGTGTTCACACATGCACGTGCAGGTCAGCTGTTTATACAGACACTTCTGCTCAGGTCTTGTATATCTCTTGTATGCACTTGGTTGCTGGTTCACTCAGGTCTTTGGGGAGGGGATCACTCAACCTCCCTTTTGCACCACAAGATATCCTTGTGAACTCAGTGCCTAGTCCTGGTCTTTGGGGAGGGGATCACTCAACCTCCCTTTTGCACCACAAGATATCCTTGTGAACTCAGTGCTTAGTCCTGGTGTATTTTTGGTTTGGTTTCGATACTTGATTTCAGGGTAGACAAACATCTGGTGCTGGGTTGGGTTGTCATTCTACAAGTACGTGGAACGTGACCTGAGGGAAGCACTAATACTAAGATATATGGAATAAATGCAACCTATATCTCAGGATCTTGTGAAGGGTGTGGGTGAGGAGGATGGTTGGCTACCAGAAGATAGTTTTGAGAATACTATATTTTCCTCTGCAGGCTTGAAGGCAGACTTGCTTTTAATTTATTTGTGGAGTCGTTTGATCCTTGAGCTGCCGTGGAGATGTGGGTATTGTGCTGTTGTGATGCATTTTGGCATCACTGTTTGTGAAGCAGGCCAGGAGGAGTATGCGCAGATAGTTGCACTTGGGTTAAATAGGTTACAGTCAGGGCAGATAAACTTCTCTGGTTTTCCAGAAGATTTTTGATGGAGTGTGTTTCTCAACCAAATTTTGAATGATGGCTTTTTTGTAAATTAGATCCGTCTCTTCACAGGGTTTTCTGTAAGTTAGAAAGGTGGTTCTTTCTGTGACTGTTCGTGATAAACGTTTGTCTTGCAGGAGGAGCAACTGTACTGAGCCGTTTTACTGACTAATCAGTAAAACGTTTTTCTGACTTATTTCTATAGGCTCTTGACAACAGTAATTGCTGCTGTTTCTATGTGAACATTATACAATAAAACACTGTTCCTAAATTATTCATGTTGAGTTTGACAACCTTACTCTTTTTCATCTCTAAGGAAATGTGAGGAGGTAGAAAATTTTCCTTGGTTTTGACAAACAACCACCCTAAAGTTCTGAAGAGACAATAATTTGATAGTACCTCCTTTTCTGATTTGGGTGGCTTATTTTTAAAAAATTTTTTTTTTTTTGTCCTGATTGCATTTTTAAGAAAGGAGGAGATTTTTGCATTGTATATCCACATGTGCAGGTTTTTAAAAACGAATAGTCTTTAAAGCATTTGTGTTCTGTGAAGATCCTAACAAAGCTAGGAGGAGAAATATTTTATGGCTTAAATAAGATGTCTAAAGCAGAGTGTAACAGATTACAGTCTACCAAAGTTGATGGCTAACTGATAAGAAAGAAGTCATGGATTTGCATCCGGTGACGTAAGCCTGTGTTTGCATGGCATTTGCCCGGCTTGAACTGTAGACTTCTAGAACTGAGCAACAATCTTCACTTGCAGGGTGCAGCAGACGAGACAGTCCAGTGGAACAAACCTGGTCTTTCCACTGGGAGTAACCAGTCTCTGTATCATGTTTTGCTCACTGAGTGCATAAGGCAAATACAGAGTCCTTTTCTACTCATTCTAGTTTTACCTGTTCTTTATAGGAAAAACAGTTATGAGTGGCCCCACTTCAAAGAAAGATTTTATGTTATTTTTTAAATAGTCATAGAGGAAATAAACTGCTATGTGTGCAAATTGGTGCTGCCTTAGTTAATGAGAAACCTCGGATTTCAACCCAAATATGGTCTAAAAGTTTGGAGGAAGCACAGCCGTGGGCTGGAAGGATGATGTGTTATTTGAACCCCTGTTTTACTATTATTGTTAACAGAAGTTGTTAAACATTAACTGTAGTCACTGACTTCTTGGTTGGAGGTTTGAACTGGTGTTAGCATTAAAAATGAAAATCAGAGAGGCATTATTTTAGTCATCTCCTAAACTAAGGAGGACATTTGTTGTTCTTGAACAAGTTGTAGATACGGAGATTGTTATTGAATGTCCTCTCATTGAAAGTAATTGCAAATTAAGTAATTATTGCAAATTAAATACACTTTGAATATTTATAAAAAGTGGCTTCAGGTTAGCGTTTGCAGAATAAAGCAATATAAATCACAGAAGCTGTCTTAATGACTTCTGGGGAATAGTTTTTGATGTTTCAGTGGTTAATAGCAGCACATAGAAGGTCTGATGCTTATTTCCCTATTATATTGTAGTTCTTAATTGTAAGTTAATAGCAGAGCTATTGGAAGTGATGTTACTTTGGTTCCTTGATGGAAAACCTCTTGAGGGTAAAACCTTGCAGACTGTGTTTTCTGAATAAAACTTGAATTGAGAAAAAAGCCAGCACTTGTTGGTTAAATAAGGATTATGAAGCGCTGTTAGCAAATATACAAACTGTTTTTGTAACTGCAAAAAGCAATAACAGAGTGGAGGGGGGAGAGGGCTATGCTTTCTCTCTTAAATAATAGTGTTTGACAGGAAAAGGCCTTTTGATATTGTGATGGAATGGCAGTGAGCTAAAAAACTCCACACACTTTTTTGTTAGTGTAAGGTATTCTTTATTATAGTTTTGTTATTGGATAAACTTCTTTCAGTCCTCTGTAGTCTGCTATCAAAATCCTTTTTGAGTGTCCAGGAATGGTATAAATGGCATCCAGCATGCCCTGTGGATGTGCATCTCTCCTCAAATAGATGTGTTGAACTGCCAGGCCTGAAAGACAGGAAAGCAGAGGCATCTCTACTACTACTTCTTAGCATGGAAAGGAAAAAGATTCCCTACTTAGTCTTTTAATACTTGCATGATTTCATATTTTTTTCTCTGTTGTATGTAAGTCAACATTTTGACATGAAATAAATACTTGTAATGACTCTTTTCCCTCTAAAAACAAACAGAAAAATACTATGAAACACCTATTTTTAAAGATAGGCTCCAGTAATTAAATGATGGCATTCAGGTGGCCTTGCTAGGACTGACCTTGTTTTGTCCTAAGTTGACCAATCTGAGGAGAAAACAGCTCAATTATGTCCCTCTTCTTTCCATATCCAGAGCAGTTATAGCAGATAAAGCACAGTGGGCTTTATCTTACAGAGTTGTCTTCTGATTTCAGTCTTTAGTGTTGGTTGGATTTTCCCTTCCTTAATACCCCCACCTATAAGAGTATGCAAAATACTGAAAGCCTATCCTTGAAAGGTATTTTGAATTTGTTTTCTTTAAAACAATGTTTTAAGCACTTCATCATTTATCTGCTCATAAGAAGGAAATGTAGCAGAGCAAGATGCATTCAACTGGAGGTGAAATGAGTCTTAAGACTGGAAGACAGGCCTCTGATATGCTGGAATTCTTTAAGGGAAACCCTGCTGCCAGCATTGAGCTTTACTACAGCCATGGAACCTTTCTTTGAGAACTTGTACTCTTACTTCTAAAAACTAGTAATTTTGTTTTCTATATGAAAAGATGTCAGGCTAGTGCTTGAATGTCTTGTGACATAGTAGACTAATGTAGAGATCTAAATAGTGTACCATCAATTGAGATAATTTTTTCAGAGTCCTGTAGATGCCATTCTTCAAATTTATGTTCCTATTTAGTTCCCATTACAGAAATCATTACAGATGTCTTCTGTAAGTGATGAGTAGTGTTCTTACTTGGTCTCTGAAAACTGGATATACTGAGAAAACCTAAACATAACATTTGAAGTTACCTTATGTAAGTGATGAGTAGTGTTCTTACTTGGTCTCTGAAAGCATAACATTTGAAGTTACTTTGAGATGCTGTGTTAATTGGTCTTTTACTTAATGATTTGCCAAGAGGCAGGAAAAAAAGCCATGCTGCTACTTCAAAGTCATGCAAAGGAGACAAAATAATATGTGATTACAGTTCCAGTAATATGCTTGGAGTTTTTGCTTTTGCAGAATACTAATAAAGTAAATAGTTGCTGTTAATGTAATTTGTGTCCCATGAGTTATTCTTTGGGAGACTAATCTGCCTGAGAGCTTTAGGATTAGTCAAGGAGAGATTTACCACTACAGGTGTTGACGTAACAAACTGGACTGTAGCTTTATGTTATTCAGCATTACTTCTATAGAAGCTGCTTATCAGTGTAGATTGGTGCCCTAGATTATTTAATTGCATTGTAATGCAGATTTTTTTTTCATGTAAATGAATTAAACCATTGGTTATGAAGAAAACTTGAGTGATGCATAAAATTGATCACCAGCTCACATATTTTAGCTGGACATACCTTTGATGTGGCCAGCAATTAATTAATTCACAAGTTTAAAATGTTAAGATAGTATGTGGAAAAATCATGTATCACTGTGTTGGTTTTAGTAATGTTTTAGTCTCCTTTCTTTTTGAGTTTTTAATCTCTGTTAGTGTATGTGTTTTACAGAAAGTGCTACATTTCCCCACCCTTCCCCAAAATACTGCTGTTCAGTCTCCTTTGTGATCAAACTGCTGTTTGATGTTTCTTAAAATGAGTAATATTTAAAGAGATTTTATGTTATCAGGAACTTGCACCGTATAGTGACCCCTTGAAATTGGTTATCTCAGCTAAATTTTATCTTTTATTTTTGGCTTTTATTTTGGTTTAACTTGGCAGTGTTAGGTTTACAGTTGGACTCAAAGTCTCATTCAACCTAAATGAATCTCTGATTCTATGACGTAAATAGTTAGTTTTACAATGTCTATTAGTTGTTCTAGTATTTCTTTAGGACAGGTGAATTATAATCAATTCTAATTATAATCAATCAGATGAAGTGGTATGCTGAGCAGGTCATCAGACCCTGACATCTCAAAATATAGAAGGCTAAATGTGATCATCTGGTAATTTAATTAAGCTGGGAGATGTCATGGCTTTTCTGAAGGGAATGAGATTTTAAGTAGATAGGCATAGGTTGTGTTTTTAGAGTTCAATTGATAGCATTTTAAATTTTATGTGTCTTTCTAGCTAGGACAAAAAAAAATACGCAGAAGCTCCCTGTTACAAAACCACAAGGCAAGTTCTTTATAAATCTAGAACTTATGATTTTGAGTGAAAAAAATTTAAAATCTGCCTCAGTGTGACTACTGCTTTATTAATTTAAAAAAGATCTAAGCTGGAGGAGCAGACTGGGTATATAGAGCTCTCATCTACACATCACCTGTGGAATGACCAACTTCTATTTGTATTGAAATTTTGATAGGGTTATGTTGCATATATAAAGAAAAATAAAATAATTAACTTGGAGGATATTTTGCAGATTGTTATAGACGTGTTACATTTGAGTTGCTCTCCAAAGTTTCTGAAGATATTAGGAGTAAGCATGTGATTCCTGATTGAGGCAAGCCAAGACCAGGTGTCAGCCCAGTTATTGGAAAATTACCCAGTGAAATGACAGTAATAATTGACTTTAAAATTGTACAGAATGTACTTGTTTCACAGGAGAAGAGAAATTGAGATAGTAAAGGAAAATCTCGGCCAGCTCAGGTGTTTCTGTCTTTTTTTTTTTTTTTTGAGCTGAATTGCATTAGCAAGTTAACATCGTATGAAAACAGGAAAAGAAATGTTCTCTCCTTTCTCTTAAAAAAAAAAACAAAAACAAAAACAATAAAACCTTGGTTTAATTTTAATTTTCACTTTCAATGCTAATCTAATGGCCAGTTAGATGTTCACTCCTGCAGTGTTTCTTAGTGTGGAGTTTGGGGCTTTTTTAGTACTGTAGGCATATATAATTCTTTAAGTCTTTTTTGTGTTTGTTTAAACAAAGAGTGAAACTAGTATCCCAGGTTTGCATACCTCCCATAATGCCATAATTCTGCTTCTCCAGCTTTTTGTGAATTTTTAAAATGTTTTTAATTTTCCTCTTGAGAAGTTTTCTAGCTAAGAGATTAAAAGTTGAAAATAGATATTTAAACCAAAATGAGTACTCTACTTGAATATGATGGACTGGCCTTAGGAGTGTGAGGGGCAGTGGAGAGCTGTAGGCTAGTCTCTTGAGGTACCTAACACAGAGAGGAGGTTTCTCATTGTGTCATGTTCCTCAGATGTAAACAGATGTAAGTCCTTTCAGCTTATAACTTCAGGGGTTGGCTCTTGCTTTGCCTTCAGTGCTGTGGTCCCATGGGAGAGATTTAAACCCATGCTGAGGGTGCCTCTGATGTCTGGCTCTGTGCCCCAGCAGTGCTTGGTTTGGGTGTCAAGGGCAGTGTGTCTGTGGTTCAAGAGAAGCACCTGTCTTGAGCCTGGTATTCTAATGCTTGTTGGGGAGATCTGTAGCAGACCTGTTTTGATACCTCCCCAGCCCCTCTGCATTTTGAGGTTCAATCCAAGAAAAGCTTAGATGGAAGCTGCTTTTAACCCACCATCTTCATAAGACATGATAAAATAGAACCTGTGTGCTCAATAAGGAGATTAACTACCGAGTGGCTTGAAAAAAGATATACTGTGAGGTTTTTTAGGAAACTCTTGCTAAAAACTTGCTACTTTTTTTTTAGTTGTTAGTAAACCTCTCCCTCCACAGTTTAACAAGGTATGTTTGGAAAATTAAACTTCTATAATCGTGCTCCAGCTGTGCTTGTTTTTCTGTGTTTAGCCCAAGTCAGTAAGAACACAGTTTTGGGCCACAAAACAGTTTGATTACCACTTTTAAATGATACTATTGTAATCTGGATTTCTGTGAAGACCTCCATTTACATTTCTCACATCTTCCTGAATCAAAAATTTTGGTCTTTGCTGCAATGGGTGTATGAGTCTGGAGTTTGTTTCAGGTGTGCTTGACCTGTTGCTGCTTTGGCTGGACTGAAATGTCAGATATGAGCTTAAAACTTTTCTTCTCCTTCCAGGTTCCTGCTGATGGAAATGCAGGGCTGCTGGCAGAGCCTCAGATTGCCATGTTCTGTAGCAAACTCAACATGCACATGAATGTGCAGAATGGAAAGTGGGAATCAGACCCCTCTGGCACCAAGACCTGCATTGGGACAAAAGAAGGGATTCTTCAGTACTGCCAGGAAGTAAGTGCTGTCTCGCAAATAACTATAGTGGTTGTTTTTTCGAAAGCCTAAGTGCAAGCATGTGCTGGAGAGCTCAGTCTGTAGGGATCTTCCCTTTCTTTTTTGACCTCTTCTGCTCCGTTGCCTTCTTCTCCTTTCTGAAGAGGTTCTCTCCAGCGCCTGTTAAAATAGCTTCAGGAATTGGTTGCTGAGGGAGTCACTGGCACTATTGGAAAATTTTGTCTCTCTCTCTTCTACCCTTGGGGAGTAATTTTTGTACAGTATGTGTGCAATGGACTTCTTTCTTATAAAGTGTTTTGAATAAAGCTGAGGTGGCAGTTTATTATCTAAAATGCCCTTGGTCTTTTTGGGCAGATTTGGAAAGATAAGCTATCACATGACTTTTGTCATTCTACCATGACACTGAAATGCACTTGTGCAGTCCCAAGTTATTGGCCTCTGCTGCACACAGAACCATTCAGAGTTTCTTAACAGAAAAGCTTTGCCTACAGATGAAGTCACAATGACTGATTTAATATTTGAGAGGAGAAACTTTTTACCCACTTGCTTATATCCTAAGAACAGATTGTGGATCTAATTTTGTTTTGTCTCCATGATGCGGTAGTATGATAACCTCGTACCAGTGTGTGACAATTTGAAAAGAAAATGCATTATTTCATGCAGTGAAACAAAAGGGCATGGTTTGAGTTGCCTTAGTCCTTACATTTGCTATGCCATCGCTTTTTTTTTTTTTTTGAGGGCTATTGCATATCACCATAGCAGTAGCTGCTTTTTTCCCCTAAATGTCAAACCAGTTCCTGTGAAAACATTTCTTTAGAAAGCAAGAGAATTTATTTTTCACATCTTTGCTCTCTTAGCATCTTCATTCCTGTCGTTTCACCCATTGATTGTTCTTTCTGGTTTTTGCAGTGTTTTGTTAAGTTATTATTGCATTTGGGCAAAATATTCATTTTAAGGATGATATTGTAATGGCAATTGAAATTGATTCTTCATCAGTAGCTTTGACTCTTTACTAAGAAAATTGCTCTGTGAAACTCATATTTTTGTTTGTCACTAACAAAAATACCTAACCTATCTTACTAGTACAGTTTCAAAGATTTCTTCTGGTTTTCTGTCATCTTCTTTGATTTATCTAAATAAAGTTAACTTATGCATAATGAAATTATTGAGGGTGAGGAAAGGAATAATAAAAAAAAGAAGAGCATCCATAACTAAAAATGCATCAGTGACTAAAGGTAGTAAGTCTATCTAAAGTTACACAAATAAATATGTGAATTATGGAAGTAAGATTAGAAAGTTTAGGGGCTTTTAAGCATGAATATCTCAGTAGGTTGGTGGCTCAACCACAAATGCTGCAGGCAGGGAAGGATTCTGGAATAAGGTCTCAGAGCTGTAACTGTCAACTGACTGTCACGTGATTTTTGAAATTTGGGGTGGCATTTATTAAAAAAGCCCTCTCAAAATGAAAGGGAAGAGGTAAGCAAAAGCAGTCAGAAGGTAATAGACATAGATTGTTAAATGACAAAGAGACTAATAGAAAAAATCTTGACTCCCTAAGGAAAAAAAATGTTTGCCATGCATGGAGAGTGAGAGAGCTTAACTGGGCAAGGGCCCAAGCAACTTGGTCTGGCATAGATGTGAGTCCTGGCTGGAGCTGAGGAAGGTCTAAGGGACCATGATAGGTCTCTTTTAACCTGAATTTTTTTGCAAATCTGAAATTTTCTCATAACTGAAACAGAGGAGAAACCTTGTGTTACTTAGATTTTTAAGGGTAAATACTTAAACTCCAGTGTGTTAAGCCCTATTTTGTGTGTTTGACAATTAAGTAACTTAGTGTTAGATGATTGTCACAATTTTGGAGTGTCTTCAGCTCCAGTTAAAAGTATGGCTTACGGGGTTCTGCCCTGTTGTGGGGCAAAGTGCTGGCAGGTCAACTCCCTAAAAATGGGATGGGCATTTATAGATTTTAGTTATGTGAAGCAGTATGCTTTCACCAACTTGAAGTGAGCAATTCTGCTGTGGCCTGTTGAAACATGGGAATCTGACAAAAAAAAAACCCCATCTTTTCTTGCTGTGCTCACTAGTATGCTTTTGGTTTGTTTGCTGGAAACCGCCAATGTCCTGCTGTCCTGCCGTGTCCTTCCCACACACCCCTTTGAGATGCACAGGGCAGCTGCTGTAGGCTGCCGATGGAGAAGGGACAAGGTGGTCTGGGGTGTAAGAGCATGAGGCAGCAATGGGGTCCCTGCCAGCAGGTTTTTTGGGGTGGAATCATGTGAGCCCCAGTTTTTGAATGCTGGTAATAAATTCAGAAATGGATAGCAAATATTAGGAATTTCAAATATTCTGACAGTAATTTAAAACAAAAAGCCACATGGAAGTTGATCCAACCCAGCAGCATGGAAAGAAGCTCCCAGTTCTGTATGACTCCTGCCCATGGTCCCCCCTCCTTCCCCACACCCCTTTGGCCAGATCTGTGGCATGCTGGGCTTTGGCTTTGGCCAGGGAATGGCACTGATGCTTTGCTATGATTAAACTTGCCCATGACCCCACAAGAGAAATGGAAGAGCTGGCTAACACCACCTACTTCTACCAAAGAAATTAATTTGTAGAGGATTGCTAGTAAATGCAACTCAAACTGGCTTCTTAGCTTTGGGGAACCCTTTGTTATTGTGGTTGGTATTCCAAATATGCCTAGTATTTCCCTTGCTTTCTGCTGTTTACCTTGGCTGCAAGACAATACTTGCTATCAGGGAATGGGAGAAATTTGCATTTTCCCATTACGAGGAAGCAATAAGCAGCAAGGCTAAGATATGTACCTCTTGTGTTGGAAAAGCACGCAGGTAAAAATCTCCTTTTTGATGGCTTTTGCCAGATGTGATCTTTTCCTTACTTTCTTTTCTCTCCTTTAATGCTGCTTTTTTTCCCCTAAAGAAGGATTGCTTCTTCCTGTGTGCTTTTTTTCTTGCCCTAGGCAGAGGCTGAGTGTAAATGCTCTGCTAATCCAGGGGACAGGTACTCTTTCTGCATCTGCCTTCATGTTCCCTGGCACTGTAGCAGCTTTCTTGGTTCTTCACTTTTGCTGTAGCAGCAGCTCTTTGTGCCACCTGCTGAGGGGTTTTTTTACCCAGCTCCAAACAAAGCCCTGAAGTGACAGCAAGCAAAGGAAGGTTTGGCTTTTCCACTCTGTATTTCTATTGAGAAATCTGTCCATCTATTTTTTGTTGCAGGTTCCTTGTGAGCACTGTTCCAGGCATTGTGGTAATGACTGCATTGAAAGGGGAGATGCATTCCTACAGTAAATTCTGTAGTGTTAGCCCATGCACCCAATTCTTCCTGCAACTTGGGAAAAACCAGAAGACACATACCAAAAGGGGCCATTTGGGTGGAAACCAAATGCACAAGTGCAGTGATCTTGCTCTGTGGCTCCTTGGCTCTAAAATAATATATCAGGAAACTCCACTCACTGTTAATAAGAAAATGATACTTTGTGTATTTTCTGGGTTTGATTTCTTCCTTGAAGGTATTTTTCAAAAAATAAAAGATACCATCTCTCCTTTCATCAGAACTTACAAGTAAATGTGTTTCTCTACCTCCTTGTTAGCTTTTCTTTTAAAAAGAAAGCTTGACAATGCAAGGCCAGATGCCCAAGTGATCGGCAGGGCTGAGAGGTGCATAGAGTACAGAAGAACTTGTATTTCTCCTGTGGAGATGAACTTTGAGATTCATCATTTCCTCTTGCAGTCCACGGCCAGCTTAGGTGGATTTTGAAGTCTTGATGTAGGAAGTAGCAGTAGAGGAGCATTGCAGGGTGGAAAGGGAGGAACAGGGAATAAGCAGAACCACCTACATGTTTTAAAGATTAATGTTGCTTGGTTTTGCTTTACTTCTTTTGAGTGGGAGCTCAGTGCAGCACAGGAAATATCAGAGTTTATATTTGGACAACACATCACACAGTTTAAATATGGCAAAACTCCAACAATAGATTGCTTTTTTGAAAGGAAATGGAAGATACTTGAATGCTGCCTTCCAGCTTCCTTGACTTCAGTTAAACTCTGACATTGAACTCATAGGAAGTGGTCCTGGAAGCACATCTGCGCATTCTCTTGTGTTCAGTGTAAGCTGGTGACTTCTCATGTTTTTTGGTTTTTTTTAATATCACAAAATTAAACTTTCTTGGGTGGAATGAAATGCTATTTAGAGAAGTACAATTTATTAATGGTTTCTTTTAATGTCAAACTAGCTAGTATGCTGCTGTATGGATTGTACCTGTTACTGGGAAGTAAAACTTCATGGGCTTGATCTGCAAACAGCTGTCGAATGCAAGTTCTCCAGGTGCTAGAACAACAGGGAATTGATGTAAATTTGGATGGTTTACAGCTCTGTGTGCCAGAATCTCTAAGATGTTGAGTGATCTAGGCGACACTTCAGATCAAGCCACTGGTCAGTGAGTCCTGCTGCTGACACTGCAGCACCAGCTGTTTCAGAGGAATTTGGGGAAAAACCTGCCATACTACACAATTACTCGATAACAACCCCTGGGGAAAGTTTCTTCCTAACAGCCCCTTATGGGTGGTTAGCTGATGTCCCAAAGCAGGTGGGGACCATTGCTCCTGGATTTGCCTTTTGTTGTTTTATGGAAGGAGCTGGGTTGCCCCCACCTACATATATTGAAGTGCTGGAGTGGCACACTATTGTTGTAGAAACGTGCTTTTGGAGGTGAGTAAGCTCCTGTCTTCCTAACATTATTCATAAAACCCATCTGGAGCCTGCCCTTTGGCAAAGTGTGCTCTCAGAGTTACATGAATATTCAGAGTAGGAAGGTATACTAGTTTGAAATTAAACTAGTGGGAGATCGCGAGTCAGAATTATAATTTAATAGGAAAAAAATAAAAGAAATAAATAAATGCAGTAGTACAAGAACACTGACAAAGACAGAATACAACCTGACACCTTGTGGTGGTAGCAGTCCAAGCAAAGTGGTTCTATTGAAGCAGTGATCCTGTAGAAAAATGGGTCTGAAGGTCCAGCAGTAGCTCTTGTCCACTGGGAGTCCAGTAGGTAAGCACTGCTCTGGTGTTCAGAATCTCAGCTTATATCCAGGATGGAATGCTTGGTTCTTCCCTCTGGGCAGAGCATCTCACAATGGGATGGTGAGTCTTGTGAGAAGGCCTGATGGGCCCATTAACAGGAGATAGTCCAGGAGGGAGTTTTCTGTGAGTCATGGGCCAAGGCATTGATGGGCCCATTAACAGAAGACAGTGCAGAGGGAGGAGGCAAGGAACACTGCTCCACCTGGTTTCAACAGCTCATGGAGATGGTAATAGAATATACTTCAACCCAGAACAGAAGGTAATTTAGCTGTGCTTCATTCCCTGTCTAAAGGGAAAGAGTGTTCAGATGGAACATACTAGTGTGTGTTTTATTTTATTAGCAATTTTGAGCAGCTACTACGTGCAGAATTTTATGTCTAGTAATTAGGATACATTATATGAGTTCCTTGAAGGATTGAAATTATTTCGCCATCTGTGCTGAACTCACTGTCCAAAATTAATTGTAAAACAGTCACAGCTGGCAAAAAATGTTTTTGTCTAATGCATGTTTTTTCCTCCACTTATTTTTGTTTGAAGATGCTTATTTCCATTTTAAGTATGCATGTAACTGTTTGTTGGCTTTTTTCTTTTTCCCCAAGACCAAACATGTGTCTACTTTCCTTTTAAACATCACTGGGATGCATGAGTGTCTTGTGATCAGTATGTGTTTCTTACAAAAATCCTCCCCAGAAATAACAAAATTATAAATGCATGTTACTACATTCTTAACTGTTATCTTTGTGTTACATGGAGCAGAAAATAGTAGGGTAAATTTTTGTAACAGGTAATTCATTATAGCTGTTGACTGAACACTGTTGACATTTCTAATCTCTAACCTTAATGCTTCCAGAAATTATTTTGTCATTTTCTCAAATCCCCTCGGTTTGTGCCATATGTTTAGGTATGTTGCTGGTGAAACCCAGAAGCCACTTTTAGCCAGGCCCAATACAAGCTGGGGTATGACTACACTAAAGCTTTGACATTAATTCACCCCACAATCCCCAGATGTCCCCTGTTTTGTACATGGGCCAAAAGGGCCACCAAATGACTGGCCCATCTCCTTTTTATTTGCTTGCTTGGCTTCCTCTTGTCGCCATGTCTGATAATCCTACTGTGCTTATTGTCCTGGGGCCTACTCCAGGCAGCACTGATGGCAGCAGTTCCTTCCCTCTAGTTTTTGTTTTCCTACTAAAGAGTTTGTTAAACTGCCAGGGATGACAAGGGTTTTGAAAAGAGAAAAACTGTTTGGCCTGTTTTTTCTGAGAATTTTAGACACAATGACAGTGGTCTTACTGCTTTGATAATGGTTTCTCTCCACCTTGTCATTTTCATTGTAACAGAAATCATTGGCTTTATCTAGGCTGCATAATGTGCCCTTTCTAGTTTCTCAAAGCAAATAGCCACGGTATTGAAGGTGAAAATAAATTTTAAACCTGCACTACTTGAAATTCAGCAGTCTAAAAAGCCATAAATTTTGCTCTGAGGAAAATTTTGCTCTGATCCATTTAATGAAATATCGTGGAAAACGTAATGATTTTTGGCAACACAGAATGTTCTTAAAAACAAATGACATTTTCAACAGAAATGGATGGTGGTAGATTCAGAGATGCGTACAGTCATGCTTAAAAGTTTGACTGAATGGTATCTTAGCACTCTTCGCATTGATTATTGAGGTCTTTGGTTTTACTTAGCTTTTGGTCCACAGAAAAGGTTGAACTAGTTTACTCTTTCTGCCAGTGCTTAAATTTCATTTGCTTGGAAATAGAGGGACTACTAGTGATGGTATATTTATCCTGCAGTTAAACTTTAGTATACTCACCTTCTTGAGAAAGAAGGCTAGGATTTTTAGCCCAGACTGTAGTCTACCATTGAAATATATTTCAAATGAAGTGACTAATAAAACTTGAAGCATATGTTGCAACATGATTCCTGTCTTCCTTTTGTTGATAATAAAATATCTCTCCTCTTTTTTTTCCCTACACTGATTTTTTTTTTTTTGCATGTCTCAAAAAGAAATGAAATGAAAAAAATAAGAACTTTTTCAAAGAGTGCTTCTGCTTTGAGGCTGAGGGAGGAAAAAGGATGAAAAGGGATGAGGATTGTCTGCATAAATAAATATTTAGATAAACATGTACTGCGGTGTTTAATGAAACTGCAATGCTGCATTTTCCTCTAGATTAATTCTGAATTTCACAGATATGATGGACAAGATTAATCAATGGGTTCCATCAGCATAATGTTTGTGCCAGGAGTACAGTAGTTTATTCTGTCTTCTAAAAGACTCAAATGCAATGGCTGTATGCAGGGCGGCCCTCTTGCCTTCTTTGGTTCATAGCTGAGCTAGCAGATGACCATTTGGCACACGATTGAGAAAAAGTTCTTCATTATTGTCAGCAATCTGTGTCCTGTGCTTGTGGTTTGCTCCTTCAGGTTACAAAAGGACCAGCCATACTTGAACTAGATGCTCAGCATGCCCAGCCGAGGGAACAAAGCTTAACTGTCCTGGCTCTTGGCCCAAGATACTTCTGTGTAGTGTTTGATGTGGTCTGTAGAGACACTGCCTTTCCCACATAGCTGTGTTCTGGTGGGGACAACACAGCTGACATTTACTGCTGCATTTCACATTCTTTTTTCTGTCTTACATACAGAGTTCCCATCATATGTGGTCTGCAGTTTTCTTTACAGACACATCTCCCAGTCTTTCACTGTGTAACTCTGAGATGGACTGGTAGCAGCTGTTTCTTTAATAAATAATAAACCTAAGACATAACAGGCATAAAGTGTGATGGTTACCTTAAGTAAAGAAAAATCTATTATTAAATATACAACTGTTATGTTACAGCCATTTCGAGGAGGATGGAGAAACTATTTGCAGGACCATGTAGTAACAGGGTAAGAGGGAGTGGCTCCAAACTACGGACAGAGTAGGTTTAGATTAGACATTAGGAGGAAATTCTTCCCTGTGAGGGTGGTGAGGTGCTGGCACAGGTTGCCCAGAGAAGCTGTGGCTGTCCCATCCCTGGATGTATCCAAGGCCAGGGAGGTTGGAACAAGATGATCTTTAGGTTCCTTCCAACCCAGGCAATTCTGTTATTTTTTTCATCCACCTTTTTAGACCATGGTTGCATGGACACTTCAGTCTGGCACAGATCTATCTCACTTTTGTTCAAGATGAATCTGGGTCCTCTTGAACTCCTGGGACTTTCCACTGTGATGCAGTTTTTATTCCTAGGGGAATGTTTTCAGAGATAGGTCAGTTCCTTGATTCAGCTTCTCTGCTAGCAATGGCCTCCGTAGAGATTTCAGCAGTAAATGGACAAGAGATGGAATAATGAAAGAACTGTGCCCTGGCAATGTTAGACTTGTGTCCAATTCAAGGCACTGAAACCAAAGCCTCAGCATCTTCAAGCGTGCCTCTGCAGATGGATGGGTGTTGCCTCCTGGGAGTGGTGCTTCTGAGATCTGGAAGGCTGCCTGCAGTGTTTGGGTGGTTGAGTGGTTTTGAGTGTTTAGGGGCTTCATCTCTTTCTGGTCTTCCTCAACTCTCTATGCATGATTGTGTGTGTATGAATAGGTGGTATGCTTTGTGTTGTCCGTATTTTTTTCATCATCTCCATCCCTTACGGATGTCTTTATATCTCTCCTGTGCTATAGCTTGTTATTGTCTTAACCTTACTGTGTTATTATCTTCTTATCTTGTATTTTCTTGTGGTGGTACTGTTACTGTCTTCTGATTTGTTTTTGAGGTTTTCACCATTTCACCACTGTCCATCTACTTTGGAAGCTACAGAAATCAAAAATACTGGCTACAGCAGTGATTGTTTCCCTATAGCAGTGTATGAAGCTTGTAGTAAGAGCAGTGGTTGGTATCATGAAATGGGTTTATATTCAGAGGTCTTTTGGCAAGGAAAAGGTCATTACTCACAGTTTCAGCTACTGGTTCTGCTGGCAGACATAGAAAAGGGAAAGACAGTTTCTCTCGTTCCATGGCTTTGAAGCTGTAAGGAAGTACGTTTGGTTGAATTCATAGCAGGGCAATGGCCCAAGGTTGGATGGGGGAAATATTTCTTGATTTCTGGGACGTTCCTTTTTTCCCAAGCAGTTTACTACCACCACTTTCTAATTTCTAATTCATATGGCAGCATTATCATCCAGTTAGGCTTTATCCAATTAAAATGAATATGTAGCACTGTATTGAGTGCCTGCATTAATCTTCCAAATACTCTATGCCTCTCGCTAATAAGAAATCCCACTGATAATCTTTTTTTATAGCTGTGTGCTCCTTACAGAAAATTGTTCTAGATTTTTTGTGGATTAATTGTAATCATGGAAAGGTTTCAGAATATCTGTCCAATTATTAATGGTTTTATCCACCTTTTCCCCTTATAGTAATATAGCATGTTTTTAATGGTTTAAGCAGAATTTTATCTGTTAATTTTCTTTTTGTTTCTTTTTTTTACTTGACTGGGACAAGATCTTCACTGGAGGGGTGTTACTTCAAATGACTAACAAAAAAGTTTGAAAGGTGGGGATTTTTGATTTTTAGATTTTTCTTTTTTCAGAGTTCTTAGGCATTGTATTTCTTTTGCATGGCCTGATTTTTGGTAGTGGAGGGGACACAGAGGAGGCTTCCATGAGAAGCTGCTAGAAGCTTCCACCATGTCTGGCAGAGCCAATCCCTGATGGCTCCAAAGATGGACGTGCTGGTGGGCCAATTAGAAATCGTGATAATGTCTCTGTGATAACTTAGTTAAGAAGAAGGAAAAACAAAGGTTGTGCCACAGTTTTAATTCCAGTCAGAGAAGAGCAGAGTGAGAATATGTGAGACAAACAACTGCAGACACCAAGGCCAGTGGAGAAGGAGGGGGAGGAGGTGCTCCAGGCGCTGGAGCTGAGGTTCCTCTTCAGGCTGTGGTGAGGAGCATAGTGAAGCAGCAGTTTCCCCATGGAGGATCATGGGGTTGTAGAGATCTGATGCAGCCCGTGGAGAGGCCCCCACTGGAGTGGGTGGATGCCTGGGAGGAGGACGTGGACCCATGGGAGACCCATGGAGAGAGGGGCCCTGCTCCCAAGGTGGAGCAGCCTGTCTTTGAAGGACTACACCCTGCAGAAGAGTGACCCATGCCACAGCAGTTTTGGGAGGACTGTTGTGTGTAGGATGTACTCACAATGCAGCAGTTTGCAAAGAACTGTTGTTTGTGAATTGAAGAAGTTAGTGGAGAACTGTCTCCTGTGGGAGGGACCCCATGGTGCAGCATGGGAATGACTCCTCTCTCAGAGCAGCAGGAGAAGCTATGGGTGATGAATTGACCATAGCCTCCATTCCCTGCCTGTCTTGTGGAAGGAGGGAGGGGTGGCGGAGAAGGTGTTTTTAGGGGCTTATTTTACTCCTCGTTATCCTACTGTGATTTCATTAGTAATAAATTCACCTTATATCTTGAAGCTGAGCTTGTTTTGCCCGTGATGATATTTAATGAGTGATCTCTTTCCCGGTCCTTATCTCAACCCATAAACCCTTTGTTAAATTTTCTCCCCTCTGTCCAGCTGTAGAGGGGAGTGAGTGAGCAGCTTTCATGGGTGCCTGGCATCTGGCCAGCATTGACCCATGACAGGCATCTGGCTTAGTGTTGAGACCAAAACCAACATTGGATTTAAGTCCATAAGAGTGCTCCACATTGTTATGGATCCTTGTATGGAAATGGAAACTGCTACTTCTCTTGAGCTGAGACAGGAGCTTCTACTAGAAAGACACTGTGTAGTGTTTAGAAGATGCATCACAGTTTCTCTTAAACATCAGCTTTGTGTTTTGTGAGTACCAATAGCTGTTGCATATATTAACAGAAAAAAAGAACACTTATTTCTACAGTAATGAAAATACCATGTTTAATTTTTTTTTTCTTCTGCCCAGGTACAAATATCAAAACATGAATGCTGTTCATCTGGATATGAGGAAATATTATTCAATATAACATTTGTTTTACCAGTGTGGTTTCTTTCTAGAAGTATCACTGTAGGTTAGAAAAGCACTGATTGCATGGGAATATAATGATATTCAAGATGTCCCATTCCAGCTGTGTGAAGAAACCACACAATGCAATTTTTTTTTTTGATTCTTATTCTGAGTCACATGTTTTCTTGAAGAACAATGATAATTAGGCATTTATAAAACATCTGATTTGTCCATTCATTACTCACTTCCACTTGGCCTGGGAAGACATTTCTGCCGGAGTTGTGGTCAATAAATGGCTTCCTTGTAAATTCAGGTTCTGAGGAACCTACATTTTTTAAGGCACTATAAAGATCCTTTAGTATTTTTTTTCGCTTTCCTTGTTTGAACCAATTACAGACTTAAAAAAAAATTATTTTGATGAGTGTTTCCTCAAACATCTGTGAAGTTTTGCAGGTAACGTTGCTTTTCCAAGTTCTCACACAGTTTGGCCAGTCTGTACACACCATTTGACAGCAAAAAAAAAAAAAAAAAAAAAAAGGAAAATGATTCATCTAAGAAGCTGGAATTGCATTTATGATTTTAAATAAGGAATTGTAGAGGATTTGATTAGACTAGTCTTATTAAAGCTAAACTTGTAATACCATGCAAGTTAACGTCTTATTAAAAATATGTCTATATTTTTTAGTATTATAGAGGGATTGTCATAGAAACTTATTTTAAGCTATTGCTGAGAGCACATTGGTGAATATGCTAACAGAAAATTACTTGATTAAGTGTTAAAGATGACTTACAATATTTTGGAGCCAGTGTGGGCTGGACCCACTCTTTAGTAGTGGTATGATGTGTTCCTACCAATTTCGTTCCTTTAACCCAGGCATTACCCTGGTTTGGAGTTTGGAGCAACATAGAGGACTGAGGAGTCTCCCATATTCAGCCAAGCTTGAAGTTCCTAAATGCCCCTGCTTTTGCAGACTTTCAGCTTAGGCATCTTGAGCTGTTGTAGCTTAGGATCTGTAGCCAGATCTGAGATGGTCAGATTTTACAAGCTGATTTTAACGTTTCTTGCCAGGAGAGCTGCTACATAGTGGTTTAGCACAAGTATTGAGCTTAAGAAGTACATGCTGTTGCAGAAACAGTCCGTTTTCTTCTCTCCTTCCTCCTCGTTTCTTCTCTGCTAAATTTTAGCATATGTCTGATCTTGCAGCGAGGAAGTTTAGGGAACTGAAATGGCACAAAGCAAACCCCAGCAATGGGGAAAAGGGTGAATTTTCCTCTTTTGACCCTCTCGTCAGGTGAGCTGGATTGGTAATGTTGGAGGAGGTGTGAGGGCAGGACTGCTTCTCATGACAGCTGACCAGAGGATGTCTTTGCTGTGGTCTTTGAACAGCCTCTGAAGAGAAGCTTTCTAGATATTTCTGAAGGCACTACATCTTTCTGCTATGTGGTCCTATCTGTTTTCAGAAGAACACATGGTGTTAATCCCTGAATTTCCACAGCAAGCTTTCTCTGGCAATAGAAAAAGACAACATGAGCAATTTGAAAGGGAAAAAACTCCCAATATTATTAGGTCAAGAAGACAGATGTCAAATCATGTCTATAATGAAGAGTAGGCTACATGTTAATCAGAGATGCAAATGTGGATCCATAATTTCATTTTAGGCAGCAGTAGAAACATAACTGGAGAACAAGTATGTTTAAAATATCAGAATCTGCAGAAAATAAAAGGCAGGTGAAAATGAAGGAATGTGGAAAAGGTTGGTAGTTTTAGGCAGAGTGATGACAGCAGGGAAGGACACAGAAGAATTGACAGATGAATGAAAGACTGAGAAATTTGATGTAATGTAGTATCCTTGTTGTGGTTATCTGATCTGAAATTTAGTTTTTTTGGGTCAGTTGCTGAACAGTTCCACAGACTCCACATACCTGCCATAAAGATTTTGATTAAAAGCATATGGACCCTCCATCTCAAATGCAGAATCCCAGTTGCTGCTGTTTTTTTGGTTTCTGCCAGGGTTTTTCAGCTGGAGGTACATGAGGAACATCAGTATTCGTATGCTGATTTTTAAGATAAGGATTCTCTGTTGCTGTTGTTTAGCAAACTAAAATACTGTCTTTTTCATAACACACAAATGGATTTGATATTTGCAAATTAATTTATCATGTTGTGTAGCTGTGTCATAGAATTTTGTGGTTTATGGGGTGTCAGAGGGTCAGCCTGGTGTTTTTCACTGGGCTTCAGCAAAAGAGTGGTGTCAAAGTGCTTGTGCTGTGCTGGAAATTAAATACAGAAATCTGTGCAAATCCTTATGTTGGCTTTGCTGCTTATATTAATCTTTGGAGAAGGAACTTCATTCTGGTTTAATGTTTCACTTTCATGAGTGCTAAAATAAAGCTTATCTCAGTTACCCCATTAAACAACAGAAACTGCTAAGCCACAGAGCAGTAATAGATTGCATCATAACATAATCCTGAAGATAAGAGCATTTAAAGCTTTGATCTTTTTTTTTTTTGTTTCTGAAAGTTTCAAAAGGAGTGTAGGTACAGTTCTGAGAGGCAGGAAGTAATTCCTCTCCCAGGATGAGCCAAGGCAGTATGGAATATTAAGGATTTCTTGTTTCTTTTTCAGCAATTTGAAAATTCTTGCAGTCCAGAAGTCCTTGACTGGAATGGTCTTATTTGATTTATTTATGTTTACTTCAGTCCAATTCAGTGAACTTAATTCCTGTTGGAGAAAGGGGGCCAAAGATAATTTTACTTTAAATGTATTGTTTGCCAGCCTTACTGTGAAACAAAAGTAAAAAAAGACACATCCAATAAATTGTCGTAATTACTTTCAATATTAAAGTTTGCTCTGGATTTTGAGGACCTGGCAACCTTGATGATTCTGTGATCCTGCGAATAGGCTGGGATATCTGCTGGCAAGGTGCAGAGGGACATATATATGGGCATGTTCCAGCTTTGCAGTGTTTTATCTTGGAAAGCAGATGCAGGGTTGCAGTCCTTACTCTGTCCTTTGGAATTCAGGATGAACACATCTCAGAAGATTCATAACTGACTTGGACTTCAGTTTATTCTGATGTTCCCTTTGCTCAGTGTGCCTTTGAGCAGCTGAAAATGCATATCTCATTTCTGAGAATAAGATCTTAAATTTATTGGTGTTGAAATTTTGTGGGATCTGATTGGACTTTGTTGCCCCACAACAGTGTTGCTCTCTAGGGATTTACATCACTATGGTCAGTTGAGTCATTGGGAGCAATTTGAAGTCATTTCTCCATTTGGCAGCCATCCTAATCCTTGTGGGACTGTTCTTTTGAAGAAGAAGGAAAAAAAGTTTTTCATTTTTCAAGTTTTCTTGGAGTTGGATTGAATCTTTTCAAATTGGTGCCAGGGTTCCCATTGACTTCAGTGAAGCATGCAGTACTTAGCTTTAAGAAATGTTTTACCATCTATGTGGGAACATACTGCAGGAGGAAGAAAGCTGGGAAGAAAATGTTCAATTACTTTTTTAGTCAGGAATGGAGCTTTAAGACAGAATGTTCTTTGGTTTGCAGGCTTCTGAGCTACTTCTGGTAAATGTAAAGATGCCTATAGGCAACCCTGTGACTGGCAACTTCACGCACATGGAGACTTGGTGCTTATGTGAGTTTGTTGTTGAGAACTTCTGTCAGAACCTTTCTCCTCCCTTATGTGTACAGGGTTCTGTTAGCCAGCTCTACAGCAGTGTTTCTCACCTGTAAGTGGAAAAAATGACCCAAAAACTGTGGCCTTTAACCTCTCCTATGCTATGTGCACAGCTTGGAGCTTGTGACTATTGGTCTTTGCTGAAGAAGTGCTGTTACAATCCTGTTTAAACTGAATCGCCCCAAATCGGGCCAGGAGACACTTCAGAGACAGAGTCAGAGCAGTGGATATTTGCTTTATTTGGCGTGCTGGGTGTGTGGGGATTGCTCCTCCAAAACACACACCGGTGCTCCCTACCACACAGTATTATGGGTTAAATTATGAATATTCATCACATTCCTTGGGACAGGTGAGGTTATACAAATTATTTCTTGGAAGTCATTAATATCATTAGCATATGGGTCACGCATGCCCTGTGTGTCCTGGTGGTTGCACTGAGGAAGGCTCCTCTTCTTCCTCAGGGGTCTTTCTGATAAAGGTAAGTAGTCTTCCTCACAATGCACTTTTCACCTTTCTCCCTGGGGCATGAGTAGTCCTTTGAGGGATGATTCAGCGGTCTCTGAGAGGATCTTTGTCCCATCTATCTTGACAAGATTAGGGTGAATTCAGCTTCTTAGGTTTTGTAATTAACATCTGCTGTCTGAACTAACATTTGCTGTTTCCCATTAGTTTACTGTGCTTACATGAGTTAGCTATTGACTGCCCCTTCCTCAAAACTCAGAAGAGCAAAGAAAATTAAGTCTTTGTGTATAAACTGGAAAGAGCTTTGAAGGCTCAAAATATACCCAAAAACGAGATTAAAACCAAACAAGGTTAGATGTTGGTGCCAAAACATGGATATGTTTTGGCATATCCAAGAGGCAGAGAGAAAGAAAGAGGAAAGAAAGAGAAAAAAGTGTTCGTGGTGGAGGTGGGGGGAAGGGAGAGAGTGATGGGTTAGGTGGAAAGCATATCACCCCTCCGAGGGTTGCAATGGCATCTCGTTGCTCCCTTCCATCTGGTCTTCTGGTGGTGAGGGTCCCCTCTCACCACTGCCATGCTGTGCCATGCCACCCCACGCTAAAAAATATAGAATGCAGTGGATTAATATATTTGGGCAGGTGGATCTCCCACGGGTCTCCCCTGCAGGGGGCCAGTTTGACACTGTCTCTTGCAACACTTGAGGGTCTGTTGCATCATCTGTGGTGTAGGGTCTGGGGATCCCTTTGGGGGAGGCCTTTGACGGGCCATGGCATCCCCTCTGTCCTTCATGTGGATGCAGCGTCTCCCGAGGTGAAGGGCCCGTCAGCTGGATTCCTCTGCACAGTGGAAGATGGGCATTACACCCAAAGCCTTCTCCCCCACCTCCGTGTGGTGCGAGGGTCTGTGTGAAGCCTGGCAGCTGATAGCCCTGGGGCTGTGGTCTCTACCCTGAAGGTGTTAAGCTTGTGCTTTGTCAATGTCCCCAGCCCTGAATTGTTACTTTATCTTCATGAGGGAGCTGGTCCAGGGCCTCTCAGAGCCCCATTCAGGGTGTGGTAGTCTTCTCTGCAGCTTTTGTAATACATTTTTGAAAGTCCTTCATGAAAATGTTTAGGTCATAAACTATAATATTTCAGTGTCTGACAAGTGCAAAGATGAACCGTGGGCCTGAGAGAAGACCCACCTCATGTTCTCACTGCTGGAAAATAAACTAAGGTGAGTAGGTCTGATGCAGTAGTGCAGCAACAGAGACGGACTTTTTGCATCGTGTTTTTCATTCTGAAAAAAACACATGATTTTACAAAAAAGAGTGCGTAGCGAGTATTAAGCTTATTCAGCTTTTCGACTGGAATTTATTGCCTTTGTTTTGGAGCATTGTTATTTTGTAGAGTCTCCAGTTTGAAACACTACACATAAGAAATGTGAAAGACTAATGAAGTTCTCTCTTGGCAGTGGCTCCCAATTACAGTTCACTTAAGCAGACAGGGCTTCAGAAAATGCTTAGTGACAGTTTTTATTGATAAACTTTCATGGTGAACTTCATTTAATCTGAGATATAGTTAATATTGCTTATGGACATAAGAAGTGCCTGATTTTATCTTCAGTCATGTATTCTGCAGGCTACTGTCCTAAGAGAGCAGTTTTCAGGCTGAATTGTTAAATCTGTGCAAGGCAATGGTGAGACAATTCCGATTATTCTGGAGAAAAAGAAGTTTTGAGAAAATTGGACAAAAGCACATTTATAAATGTTTGTCAATGAAGGATTGATTTTATTTCTTTAGAAAGGAGATTTTTATCCTATCTTTTCCTGACACTAAATATTCTCTGTATGTATTTAAAAACTGTAGTCTGTATAATGTATATCTCATTCACAAGTACAATAATGATTAAAAAATATTGCTAATTGATTTATAAAGAAGGAAAAATGCAGAATCATCTTACAGCTGCTCAGGTAATTACTGTAGGTATCTTGTTTAAAGGACCAAGACATGGAAATATAAGACAACATGAATGCATGTTATTCACAAACAAGAAATGTTACTCATCTGAATGTTTTCTGCAGATGCTCTCTGTATATATATAAACAATATATATATTTGTTCCTCATTCTTTCATTCAATTTCTAATTTTCTTTTTTTTTTCTGCTTTTGAGGTCAACTTTTTTTTCAGAATGTCAGGTAGTCCATTTTAACTTGCAGATTTCCCTGACTTTTTCTGTATACTGCACTAAATGATTCATAGTTTTCTTGTGTCCTGGATGATGGAGTGCAACCACTGTTTCAGAATATGACCTTGTATTACCTCTTCACATTCTTGGTACTAGAGCCTGAAGTTGGTTTCATGAAAAAGGAAATCATAGCCATGTTTGTCTCTTGGGGCATCATACAAGTGAATCTAGGCTCTTAGAATAATAAATTACCCTTTGGCTATATCTGCAGTAAACTCAAGAAGGCATAAATTAATTAGATTATGAAAAATGAGTCCCTGGGCATGTTACCTTGTGATAGTTTTTGCTTGGCCTCGAAGACAACTTTGACATTAAGTAGGTCATGGAAATACTTTAAAAGAGAATAATTAGGTTTTTCCAAGTGTGTTTTCACAGATTTTCTGCTACAGCTTAGATATATTTTGTACTGTGATTTCCTCAACAAACATAGCAATTCAGCCACGTATGTTCCCATTTCATAGAAAGGTGGAAGGTTTCTTTAGGCAGGCTTGTGAAAGTAATTCAGGTGGGTAATTTGATGATTTAAAATACGCTTATTATAGCCCACACTTTTATTAATGATTTCTTTGAAAATCTGGGGAGAAGGAAATAGTAATGTTGGGTGTGTAGTGATTTTCACAAAGCAGTTATATTCTTTATTTCATGCCTTCAGAATGGTGCCCTACTGTTGTGGTTTGCTGGCTTTTTGGTGGAATGGCAAGCTGCAAGTAGTGCCAAAGAGCATTTCTGCCCAGCCCAGGTTGGCCTTTCTTGTTCCAAACCTTTATTCTGAAGGCATGGTCACTGAGCTTTCACCGGCTGGGGAGCCACATGACCAGTAGCTCTGGCATCTTGCTCCTTGCAACAAAGCAACAGTAAAGGAGATGAGAAGAGATTTCTGAATGGAGAGCATGAAGATCTTTATTCACATGATAGCATGCAGGTCCCCAGAAGCAAAAGCAAAACAAGTCAGAGGGTTTGGAGTTTTCATGGGGACAAGGGGGGGCGGAGTTGGGGTCCCTCAGAGACCAAAAGGAGGCGCCTGAGGGAGTGGCCAGGATTAGCAGGGAAGGGAGGAAAAAGGGGGTGAGGGAACACCACCCCATCTTTGGGCAGAGAGTGTTGGCACAAGATCTGCTTCTTTCCCTGCCAGCCCTTTTTAAAACGTATCATGCTTGAGGTGAAATGCAGCATTTCATCTTCATTACGATAATACTACCAAAAGAAAGGTCAGACTTTGTTGCTTGGCTCTTTGGGTGTTTGTTGTGGGGTTTTTTGGGGTTTTTTCCTTTCTTTTTTCTTCTTCTTCTTCTTTTTTTTTTT
>VZRF01011313.1:109488-145228 GCA_013396875.1 Vireo altiloquus | reverse complement strand
TTTTTTTTTTTTTTTTTTAAGAATAGTAAGGATTGCTCCTGAAGATCCACATCAGGTAGCCGAGCCTTTATTGCAGTCCCCAGGATGCTGGTGCTGTAGCCAACGCAGTTTTGTTTAAGCACCTTCCTTGTGTATTAGTTGTCTTTTGCAGATCACTGGCATTTCATATATTGATGTGATTGAGGAGCTGCTGCCAGGGGAGCACTATGCCTCACCTTCTTTCCATGGACTGTGCTGTTGGAGGGCTAGTAGTCTGCAGGAGGACCTGGAAAACCAGACATAGGCTCTTTCGCTGCTTACACTGTCCCACCTTCCTTGATCTGGTGCCACAGTGCCTGAGGGCAACCCTAAAGAGGGAAGTGGGTGGATGAAATATTGTATCATGCCTAAAGGAGGAGATTTTTATTATTATTTTTAAATTACTTCTGGCTGCTTTTCCCCCTTCCCCTCCACCCCCTTTCTGGGAGGACAGTGGTCCTTTGCACATGATACGTTACTTTGAGATAAAAACACCCTGTTAGCTTGATTAGGTATTATTTTGTCACACTGCTCTAATACTTAACCTTATTCATGCAGAAATTTAATTAAAAAGTATAAGCACAGAAGCAAAAAAAAAAGAGCAAAAAACCACCAAAACCTTCAAATCCCAAACTGTTAATTGCTTCTGGTGATGCTGTAGAGTAACAGGCAGATGAGGTTTCAACTCAAAGAGAGTGAATCTGTGAACAGGCTTGTGGTGACATGACGAAGTGGACATTGCTGACTCTGAATAAAATACTCTGCCTATGGAGAAGTAGAAGTGCTTGTTGGGCATAAAGTGGACAGGGAAGCAGCTTAGAACAGACTGTAAGTCCAGCCCTGTTTACTTTGAGGTTTTACGGTATGAAAAGCTGGATATCCTCTGCAATTACACCAGAGAAGCTTTAGAGAACCTGATGTGGTAAACAGAATATTCTTAGCAGGACTCAAGTTTTCGCTGGATTTTCTTACTGCATACAGACATTTGTGCTGTCAAATCAAGAACTTGAAAGGCAGTGAGAATGTGTTTGTGCAGCCGTTATTCTGCTTTCATAGGCTTCTGCCTTCCCCATGCACAGAGAAAAAGATTAAGAGAAAGCCAGTGCAAGTGTTCAGTTTAGGTCTGTCTTAAAACATGGTGCCTGGTGCATGGGTTAGGTCAAGCAAGCTGCCTCAGGGCTGGCAGTCTTTCTGAACACTTTAATTGCAGGGGAAGTGGCAGTCTTGTGTGAAATTCCAAATAAAAGCACATTAGGGAATTTTAAGAGAAGATATCATGTATGTTGAAGCTTCATATGGATGAACCAACCCAATTAGTCACTGCACTAAAACCAGCTCATGTTTCTATCACTCTCAATACCCAAGGCAACTGGAATCATATATCAAGGGTGTTGTATGCGTACCCTGCTCACAGAGAAAAGCAGTAAGTACACGTTGTCATGACCAGGAGTAAAAACTGCAGCTACATCTTGATCTCTGACCCCATCTTCTCCTAGAAGCTTCATCATCTCCCCTCTTGCTCTCACACATACACTCACACCTGCATGTTTTGTTTTGCTTTGCTTTCCTTTCCATAGGATAAGATCAATAAAAAAGAAAACTAGTTTGAGTGTTGAAATGTGTGCTGACTTTGCATGCCTAGAGAAAAAAGAAAGAGGACCTAAGAAAAGAGGACAGCATTTGGGTCTTAGCATGGAACTTAAAAGTCACTGACTGGGCCGAGAGATTGGAAATGAGAACTAACGGGATGCCAGGATAAGTGGATTGGAGAAGCAAGAGTTGGGGTGAAAGGAGTTGAAATAGTGGATGACTTTTGGGGCAGGAAACTCTTGAATAGCAACTCTGTGTGTAACAGTGAAGCAGCTGAGATGTTGGAAAGGAGGGTGATATATTAGATGGGCCCAAAGAAATAGTTATAAGAGCAGTATGTGAAACTCCTGAGTGAGGCTGAGGGTTGACTCTGATAGCTAGTGAGGCTGGAGCTATTAAAAAGAATGTTATGGATGAATGCAAGAGGATGTGGCTGAAGATAAGAAGTAGTGTGTTGTTTTGTCGCAGTGTGGGTGATACTGTGCTGCAACCTTCCAGAAGCGTCTTTGTAGTCACCTGGCAGATGCTACATCTACACACACACTATCGTACACTCACACTGGACAGCTGTTTATCTGTGTCAGTGGCATAGAGTAGGGAAGGGTCTTTGTCTGAGTCCTCAGAGATGTTTATTCCAGCCACGCTCGTGAAGAGTTCAGTGACAAAGACCAAGACCCATGGGAAGATCGAGGGTTAAGTGTGGAGTAGTAGGGGCGGAGAGAGCATCGGTGCCAGCCATCAGGGGGCATGGGGCAGTGCACAGGCAGGCGTAGGGTATGGGAACCCATAGGGGAACAGGGAGGGAGTGACTGGGGGACAAGGGGCAGTGGATGAGCAGGGAAACAGAACTGGGGTACATAAGCATAACAGAACAGGGCATCCTGTGAGAGAAGCTTCTTGTGTATCTCAGGGAATGCTTCTCAGGGTCCCTTCTTACCAGGGGGGTTCCCACAGTATATCTCTGGAAATTTGTCCTCAGAATTTAATTAAAAGAAAAAATTCCCTAGCTGATTTGGAAGACATTGGAAGCCTGGGATTATTTATTTATGCTAAGTAATTAAATGTGGGTTTTAGTTTAGGAATTGATTACTGTTAAACTTTTTCTTTTAAACTGCGGGGTTAAAAGGGTATATGCACACACTCTGCCCAAGTGGCTGCTGGAAATGAGTGCAAATGCCTGAGGTGTTATGCTGAGCAACTTGCAGCAGTAGATGCCTGGGACTTGAGATACAGGGGCAGAGCTGTTCCTTCTTGGTTGCCTTGCTACTTCTCATATTGGCTCATGACAGAGAATTTCAAAACTGCTCCAATGCAACTAATGCTGGGTTTGACTCTCGTAATTCTCTTCAAGCAAGTGAAGGCTTTGCTTGGGTTACAGAGGGTGACAGAAAAAGTTTGGATGCCCATTTCAGCTAGCCCTATAGCCTTGCTTTCTGTATGTAGAAGGGCCTGATAGCTGAGAAAGCCAGGAGCAAGTGGTTGAGCGTGATCAGACATGACAGGACACAGCTGAAAGCCACAGAGACGTGGCAGAGAAGGAAAGGTGTTCTGCTGGTGACAGGAGTGTTCTGGATGGATGATGGTTCCTGGGCAGGGGGCTGCCATAGGGAAAGCCATGGAGCTACTGTAAAGTAATATAGAATAGTTGTTGTAAAAACCACGAGACATTTAGTAACTTTATTCTGCATAGAGCTGTCTATTTTCCCGACACAGACTGCAAGACTGAGAACAGGACATTTCTTTTGGGGTTGATAGTGTTTTTGTCACTGCTACTCATGTGACACCACTCCTGCTGCAGCTAATCTGGGATTCTGCATTGTCACTGCTTCCCAAATTGTAGGCTGGAAAGCTTACAGAGACATTGTGTATGGACATACAGAAATAGTTATCCTATCCTTCCTTTTCATGGATATGCCAGTCGGAAATGAATGTAGCATGTCTGCTTGTTGCTACTCTTCAACCCATCAATGTAAAATTCTGGGAAGCAGGTATAGATTCTATAGAAAATTTAGAAAGGAATAGAGATAGTTTTTGATCTAACTGTAGTTTGTTAATCTGGAATTGAAAGCTTTTTCTCATACTTGAAGCATTGTTTAGTTATCCTTCAGATGCCATTGCTGTCAAAGGATCTTTTCCACAAGCAATTTTAAGACCCTAGTCTTCCTAAACACTGGTTATTAAATGTGTGTGTTCTTTTGTTCTTGTAACTGTTTGAAGATTAATTCCCTGACATGATAAAACCTTTGCCCATTTAAAGCACAGAGCTAAATAGTTACCTGTGTCACATCCGTGATTTTTGTTTACAATTTAAAAAAGCAGATTGTCTGATAATTTCTGTGAATGATTCTTTTTATTAAAGTAACATTGATATTGAAAGTATAGAATATTCAACACATGAAGTTGCAGTGTTCAAGTAACAGTAAACTTGTCTGCAGACCAACTTGTTTCATTATTTTTTTACTTTTGGGGGGAAAGCTGCAGGAGGATAGCAGGCAAGGAAAGTGTGGATGTAATCAATCTCTATCCAACTTTGACTTATCTTCCCTTTAAATGATTCAAGTTGCTCAAGATGCAACTGCTAAAAACACCCTTATTTTTGTTCTAATTATTTACAGCTGTAATTGCTTCTTCACTTCTTTTATCTGTATGAATATTGCTTTCTAGCATTTCTGTAATCACTCTTGGATTTAATTTTTAATATAGATACTGTCACTGACTATCTGAGATGGACTTCAAGCAGAATTCCAGCTCAGAAATTCCTGTCAGATACAGGGTGTGTCAGCACGAGTTGTTTGGTGGTATGCTGCAGAGAGTCTGGACCTTGTGCTTTCTGAGAGACTGAGTAGCCTTTTCTCCTTGTGACAGTAGAGAGTTGAATATTACATTTTAATTCAGTCTGCCTTAAAAGTGTTGCTGAAGACTCAGCCAGATGCTGAAGCTTAGGGTAAAAGGAAGATTTAAAACCCACAAGCTTAGGGTAAAAGGAAGATTTAAAACCCACAAATGTGTCATCTAATTTAAGACAGGATATCATGAGTAGAAACAGTAAACAACTGAAGGATTAAGGAGAAAGAATTGAAGGAAACAATAAGAAGAAAATATTTCCACTTCAGACTGGCAATTAAATGAATACATATCTTGGATTTAGAGCAGTCAATTCAAAGTGATGTGGGATGTAATTTGGAGAAAAATACTGAAGTGTTTAAATTAAAAAATGGCAATTAATTACGTGTTAATTTTGCACCTTATTTTTAAAGATTTTTTCTTGCCTCTTGCCAGGTTGTCTGGCATTTCAAACTGTTGGTGAAGATGTATACCAATTCCTGATTATGCTTTACATTCTCTAAAGAGATTATTTTTCTTTTTCTTTTTCTTTTTCTTTTTCTTTTTCTTTTTCTTTTTCTTTTTCTTTTTCTTTTTCTTTTTCTTTTTCTTTTTCTTTTTCTTTTTCTTTTTCTTTTTCTTTTTCTTTTTCTTTTTCTTTTTCTCCCCATTAAATTCACATTAGGGTGTAACACCACCCTGTATTTCACAAGGGGTGCGCATACATGTTTTTATGTGCAAGTGTGTACATGTGTGCTCCATTTTACAGTTTCCATGGATGGAGCATGTTCCATTTGTTACTCTGAATCTTGTTCTCTTCTTTATGGTGATTCTGCTCTTAGAATATACAGGAAAAGATCCTTATGTTCAAGGAGAAGTAAGAATAAATCTGTACCACTAATTCCAATAATATACATTTATAGTACTTCAAGATTTACATATAGTTATTTATATTGCCATTGTTTTTATTGTCTAATAAAAGTTGAAGGTATAAATTGAAATAGTGTCATTAATCTCCTAATCATCAGCTAACTGCGAAAACCTTTCAAATTTTATTTGAAAATATGATGATAGAAGCAATATTCTGAATAGTCAGAGTTACTCTAGAAGATGAAGGGACACAATGAATAATATCTAGGTGAAGTACTAAGCTTTTAAATTTAAATGTCTTCTAGTATCAGAGATGACTGCCTCATGATTGTGCTCAAGTACTACTTCAAGATTGAACTAAGATATGCTGAGCATATGTGACTGGATGGAGAAACTTATTTATATAATCATGTGTCAGAGATTGATTTAAAAAATGAAAAACTATCTCTCATAGATTTCAGTTGCATATAATGCTCGTATTTCAGTGCTGGCAGAGGTTGGATGATGCTGGGGTCTTCACTCCTGGAGATACTCAAAAGCCATCTGGACACAGTCCTGGGCAGTCAGCTTTGGGTGGCCCTCCCTGAGCAGGCACGTTGGACTTGATGACTCTCAGAGCTCCCTTCCAGTCTTAACAAGTCTGTGATTCTATAGGTGTTGCATCACCCCAGCTTGGGGACAAGCTGGGAAACAATCATAATATTCTCTCCCTGTTTGGAATCAACTTATGTGTTTTACCCCCCTGATTATAAGGGTTAAATGCCATGGCAATTTACAGGGACCAGTAGGTTTTTCCCCAGAGACAACAACTTAGTGTAGTAACACTCCTTGTCAGCTTGGCCTGTCTGCCCTCCACTCTGTCTCCTTCCCCTGTTTTCCCTATGCGCTCTAATCCCACCCATTCTTCTCCCCCTTGTGCCAGCCAAACCCATTCCTACACTCCCTGGGTGAAGAGCCCTTGTCACTCTCCCCTAGGCACACCCTTCCCCTAGAAATTTCTACCCCACTTGATATATCATGGAGCCTCTGTCCCTAGTCCCACCTTCCCTACTTCCCCATTGGTTTATGTACCCCAATCCCGCCTGCTCTCCTCCCCTTTGCCCTTTTCCCATTGGTCCTTTCCCCCAGTTAAAATCCTTAGACCCTCACTGTATCGAGGAGGTCTTGCTCCTGGACCATTTGAGGAATAACCTTTGGAAATCCACACAAGAGTCCCCTCCCACCTCTTTATTTCTGACTGGCACTACCAGCAGTGTGTTTGTGTGTGTGCCTGCTGGCACAAGAGTATCTGCGTACTTGTGAGCAGGTAACTCGACCGCACTCTGGTGCATATGGCGAGGAATCTCTCTGGAAGGATGCAGGGCTGGCCTGCTGGTCACCATCGAAGCTTAAAGGGAAACCACAGAGTCCCCAAACTACAGTGCACACCGGGTTGGGGCCGGCTGCCAAGCTGTAGTAGGACGTGGTGAGCCTCAGGCAGCCCGCTACAGCGTCATACAGGGATCAGGGCAATCCTTAAAAATGGCTAGAGGAGAGGTTTGAGGGTGCACCATCTGCACCGACCGTGCTGAGAGGCCTCTTGGCTGCACTTCCTTACGCGGCAGGAGAGGCAGCTGTGGTGGAGGTGGCCCGGCTGCTTCTGCATTAGTGTTGTCCTCTGCCATAGCCTCTTTGGTTTTCTCAGATTTGTTTCAAAATAGTTTCTGATCCCCACTGGAGTAACACATATCCACCTAGTGGTATCATCAAAACTTTTATATGTAGAGAGATACAATCAGATAGAGATCTTCAATTTCATAGAATCATGGATTATCCTGAGCTGGAAGGAACCCACAGGGATCAGCAAAGTCCAACTCCTGGCCCTGCACAAAACAGCCCCAACAATGCCACTGTGTGCCTGAGAGTATTGTCCAAACACTTTTTCAATTCTTGTCAGGTTTGGTGCTGTGATGACTCCCTTGGGAGCCTGTTACAGTGCCCAGCTACCATCTGGGTGAAGAATTTCCCAATATCCAACCTAAACTTTCCCAGACTCAGCTTCATGCTGTTCCCACTGGTCAGAGAGATCAGTGTTTGTCCCACTATGTCCCCTTTAAATTCCTTTAATTGGGAATTAAAATTTTTTTTTCCCCAAGTTGAGTCTCTCTTGCCCATGACAGTAATTGGTAAAGCTTTTCTATCTCAATCCAAAAGCTTTCTCATCCCATTTTCTCTCCTTTTATTAAGGATGTCTTCTACATTTTAGTCCTAAATCTGTGTGGCCTCAGAGCTGGTAGTGGTAAATGCAAGTTTTAGCAAGATTATATGAAATTCTGAATAGCCTGAATGTCTTTTTAGATTTTTATTTCTGCAGTCAGTATATAAGGAGACTTGGTAATGAAAATGGAAGTAAATGAAGGCACAGCTGTAACTTTGGATTGCCAGTTCAATTTTCTAAATTATATTGATCTCTCTTTTCTCCACTGTTTCTTTTAAGATGGATTAAAGGAACTTGTCTACATCAAGTTACAATAATCGTGGAAGTTTGGATATCTTGTAACTTTCTAGCACTGCTTGCACTGACATTGTAGATGGAGCAGTGGCTCATTAGGGACACTATAAATAAATATGAGACTCATTTTTCTGTGCCACTAAGTGGGTCCCACTTCAATTCAGAGCAAATATGTAAGTCTAGTGAGAGGAACTCTCCTTAGCACATACACTGGCATTAACCTATTGATAATGAAATTCAAAGCCTATTTTCTCTCCTAAAGGGTGGACCAAGCTTTGTGTGAGCTGTCAGCAGAAATTAGGAGTTTAGTAATTGATGTAGTAACAGAAGAAGAGGCTTCTTTGTATTTCTTTGTCCTTGTGTACTTTTCACTAACTACTTAGCATTTGGTCCACTTTACTAACCAACAGTTAAAATGGTGGGTTTGGGTAATAGTAAAAATAAAAATAATACATGAACTTATTTTTCCCTCTAATAGTGTTTCAATGAGGCCCTACAGTAATAGTGCGCTCTTACTCTTTAGAAATTCACCTCAGGAAAGCAATTTAGTGCATCTTTGTTCTTGTGGATCAGAATCCTGTTTTCTGTCACTTTAAAGTTTATGTACATGTTCATATGGGTAAATAAATTTTTTGGAGTTTTTTTGAGTTTATTGTCTTAATTTCCTTTTTTAAACATTCCAGCCTATCCATTTTAAAATTTTTGTAGTTGTCTTCATTTAAGGCATTTAATTCCTCTGCCGATGACAAGTGACACTTAACCCTGGGCAATGTTAATTGTCCCCAATGAGAACATGTCAGTTGACACTTTGATATATCAAGCACATGGTTTGTGACAGCACCCAGTATTATATAACCATGGGCTTTAATTACTTGAGTGTGACATTTTTGGAGATACGAACTAGAAGAGTTCAGCATGACAATGCTGAAGGAAGTACCCAAAGAAAATCAAATCTTCCTCTTGCATCATGCTTGTTAGCTCTTGAGGCAGCTATGGAGCCTTGCAGGGTTATATTTACACAGTAGTTAAGGTGTGTAGTTTCTTGCTAATCCATTTTGGCAGTGCTGCTACAGGAATCATGAGCATATGCAAGAGCTTTCCTTAAACCTGCTGTTTCAGGTCAGAATTCAGTATCTGAAGCACTGATGGAGCAGCAAGTTCCTCTGGAGCCACTTTCTGCAAGCAGTGTGAACATGGGGGTCTGTATGTAACGTGGATGATGACCATCAGCTTTAGGCCCCTTGCTGACAAAAGGAAGAAAGTAAAGCTTCGATCTTATGAGTGCAGGAAACTTTCACACTTTTCAGGTCTGCCCTGTGGGCTTTCTTGAGGTCACTGTATCTTGTATGCTGGGTTAACATCCCAGGCTGCACCTTCAGCCTCTGCACTTCTTCAGCCATCAGTTGTAGTGAGCTGAGGGTGCTGTTAACTGGCAAAGATCTGACAGATGGATTCTATGAAGTACTTGCACAAGGAAAGAAGTATCTGATTAATAAATTATATTTTGGAATAGAGGGCAGGATTGATAGTCAAGCTCTTTAGCATAAAGTGTGTTGTTTAGGCAGTGTCTGTTTCGGTAGTCATTTTTGTGGCATTGTTACTGTATCTGGCCTTGTTTTGTGCATTAAGCTGTTCAATTTTAAAATTAACAGTTCAATTTTAATACTATAATAGCCCCTTTGTGTTCTCTTAATGAAATAAAGAAATTATTTCCAATTATTTCCAGGTATGCTTTGATTACTGGTTGTTCCCGTGTGTATGGACCAGGCCACATTGATTTAAAGACAAATGATCTCAAATCTGAGAAGGCTCTACAGTTGTTTGTTAGTGTCTTTTAAAGTTTAAGACTTTAGCTCAAGCTACTTGCTTCATTTTTGCCATATTTTAAACCTGGAGGCACTGGCTCTCAGATGCCATGACCTCAGTGGAGATCCCTGATTGAGACAAGTCTTTTTTACTTGAGGTGGGTTTGTCAAGATTCTTAGAGTAGTTATGCAAGCACCAGTTTTGGACTCTCGGAATTCACACCATCTCAACCTAGCTTTCTTTTGTTGGGATTATGTTCCTTCTCTTCAGGAGTTTTTGGACCATCTCCAGTTACTTCAGACTTGTTCCTATTTCTGTTTTTATTTTCCATTGGTAGATATGAGTAGACAGTTTTCAGTGCACTTAAATCCTCAGATCTCACACAGTTGGAAATTGGTAAGGATTGCTTGAGGAAAGGAAAATTAGTACCTTCTGAGTTTCATGTTAGGGCTGGTAAATTGCCAATTTTAAAAATGTAAAGCAAGAGCTATAGGCTGTGTTAGCGTAGGAGAGGGGGGTGGGCTAAAGGGACTGAGGGGGACAAAAAGCTGAAGTTGTGGTTTGCTAATAAATTAGTCAGCAAGTTTGCTGGTGTCATGGTCATGGGTGTAGAAGTGTATTGTGGCATTAAAGCAGATAGAATTTTGATCTCAGAAATTTAGAAATTGGTGATGTAAACCTCAATATGGATAACTATTTCCACAGACTTTTAATACTAGGCAGACTGCAGCAGGAAAGAATTATGATGTTTGTTAAAATGAACATAAAGGCATGCTATTAAGTTTAGTTATATGGAGATTATGCCATATGGAGATATGCTGTTTTGCAGTAGCCTAGACATGGAGGAGAAGGTATTTAACCATGATTAGCTGATCTTTACCTTAGTCAAATATAACTGGGCAAATTATAATTTTGACAGTCAGCTGTTACCACCATCATTTTTCTGAACTGGCAGCCACATGTTTTTACTGATGAGCTTTCCAGGTATGTGCATACAGTCATACCATGACATAAATATTTTACACAGCAGAAGAGGGAGAAGAGAGGGAAGATGAATACTGTGTTGTTACAAATGTGTGACAGTGACTCAGAGTACATACTTATGATAACATTTGTCTTTTCCTGTACTTTTAATGCTAGGTCTACCCTGAATTGCAAATCACCAATGTTGTTGAAGCCAACCAGCCAGTTACAATACAGAACTGGTGCAAGAGGGGATGGAAGCAGTGCAATGGTCACCCACATATTGTGGTTCCTTACAGATGTTTGGGTGAGTGACTCAATTTAATCTGTTTTTTCCAGCTCTATTTTTTTTCAGTCTCTTCATGAAAAAGATAGAGAATCTATGTAAATATCTTCTGTACCTCAGTATTATTGTCTTTTCTGAAAGGAATTTTGTCCAGTTGTTCAGTCCTTTGAAACTGCATTATCTAGAAAGTACTCCTGCTCTTCCCTAAATAAATCCTTCTTTTTCACATTAATTTTTGAATATCTAGTACTTGGACTCTTACCATGAAAGACTGGGAATCTGTATTTGTTGAAACAAAACAAAAGATAGTTTATAAATTCCCCCATTTCATCCTGCAGTTTTATTTTTGTAGCAGTTGCTTGCTGTTGTCTCTTGTGTCCTTGGTGCTTGAATCAATTAAAGGGAGGTTTGGGCCCTCATTTTTTTGTTAACCTTTACTTTTGTCTGCATTAGAAAATGGAATCGTTAATTTGCTGTTTTCATTGACATTCTAGGCACAACATTTTCTTGATATTATTCAAGCTTGAAGTATGTTGTTTTACCACTGCCATTTGAATTGTGATAAATGTTGGAGTTCAGAGTTGGAACTTGCTTTTCTAGTAAGCCAAGACAGCTAAAAGGCATGGAAACCAACTCAGACCAGTTATTACATGAAACAAGTAATGAAAGAAATTTTGAAAAACTATGCAATGTTTCTAGAATTGTTGTTCATTTGTGTAGAGCAGGTAAAACACAGGGTGCAATCTGCCCTTAGCAAAGCTGGGACTGAAGAGTAACTAGCAGAAATGCTACCACTGTGGTCAAAGGTGCCAAAACAGAAAGTATGCAAAATCTGTGCTAAGTATTGGAAATTTTTTTGTTTGTTTAGGTTTCTAGATCTGGTGTTTGTTTGTATAGATATAAAATAGGTGTTTCTAAACCTGCAGTATATCATTGTTGATGCTACTGAGGCTCTGCAGAATAGTTTGTTCTAAGCAAAAATCTTCAAGGAGAACCTAAAGTCAAGACTTTTGGTAAGGAGAAGAACCTGCCTGTAGGAATTAAGGATTCTGACTGTGGGAAGGAACCTGCTGGTTTTTGTGTTTTTCCAGACCTCGGCGTGAGTTGAGTTGGTTGGTTCCACCACAAGCTTTACTGCTAAAAGGGACATGCTCTTTTACCCATCTGTTGCTGTGTTTTCTTTAGTTTTTCATAGTCAGGATAGAAACATCAGCCTGTAATGTTAATATATGTGTAAAGCCAGATAAGCAGCTTGTTAGAGGTGAGGCAGTCTCACCTAGAATGCATCATGATATATTTGTTTAGACTCCATGTGAGTGCACTTGCACTAATTAGAGATATGGCAGAAGTACATCAGCCTAGTGGAACTATAAAAACTCATTATTTATTTTATTGTCACCACAAGCAAAGCTCTGAATTAAGAAAAGGGTACTCTTAGGCTCAGGACTCTCTATTCTTATGTAGATTTGGTCAGTGCCCTGGAGGTCTTAAATCGTAATTTAAGCCAAAAGACAATGTCATCACAAGAATAGGCTCTGAATAAATTTAATCTGCAAATTATATGTAAGTATATGCAAGCATAAGGAGCTCCAACAGTCTTCTGGTAAAGGAGTAAAAAGTCTAATCATGTGGAAGGAAGTTCATAAATTCATGGACAGGACTATATGCAGTTCCTTAAAGGAGTGAGGAACTGGACTTGGACTTCTAAGGTGTCTTCCCTCAGTTGCAGTTTTGAAAGAAAAATCATTGCAAATCATATGGTTGCTATCTTAGGTAGCAAGGTAGGCTTTGGAGGGAAAAATTTTAAAGATGTTTGAACACTTAATTACCATTAGCCCTTAAATCTTATTTTTTATTTTAAAATCCCCTCATATGTTATTTTATGTCTGATTTCCTTGTGATTGAGGCTCATGTAGTTGCGTCTGACATATTGTTGTGTTTGTTACCCTTCTCATTTGCTGACATTCATCTTTTGACCCTGGCTAGAATAAACCTTAGATAGTGATGTTCCCAAGGGTTTACTGGGGGATGGGTGGCCACATAATTACTTCCTCTGGAGGAGAAATGGTGACAGTGGCCATAAACTGTAATTTCTCTGTCAACGAGCCTGCTGCTTGTTGTGTACTATGTCTGTCTTGGAATACTTTTTCTTAAATAAAGATTTTTACAGAACTAAGGAGTCCAGAGAGCTCTTAAATTTTTTTTCTCCCCTGCCAGTACTTCTTCAGTGTTAAAAGATAATTTTTTTTTAAGTTGCATCTTGCCTGTCAGCTCTGTGTATGCCTCAGCTGTTCTTAGTGTGGTAGCTGTTAGTGGACATTGCCAGAAGCTGGGCATTGCCAGTGCCCATTCCTCTGTAATTTTAGTGCAAATAGACCCTTGCCCTAGATCGCTGTTAAATCCATCTGGTGAGAATTAAGATACTAACAGAAAGTTTGTCAGAGAGCAGCTGATTGCAGGGTTGAGTCTTAATTTTGCATTGCTCTGAGGATCACTTCAAGTATCTTGAGTCAGCTCAGTAATTTCTTCCATCTTGACATTTATTTTTCACAGTTTGAGAAACACTGAGTGACAGAAATCTGGCTGCTTTCAGACCAGAGCATCTTCACAGCCTGTTTGCATCGTGATCTTCAGCCAAGGCTTTCAAACGTGTAGAGCCCATTTCACTACAGCCCTTGCCTGCTCCAGGAGTTTTTTCTCTTTGAGACTTGTGCAGGACGGTAGTTACAGCAGTTACTTGTAGCAGTATACTTTAGTCACATCCGTCAGATTTACTAAATTACACAGCTTCATATTTTCTTAAGAGAATGCAACTAAAGCATAAAAACAATAATTTAAACAAGGCAAAATGAAAGCCTCTTATTTGAGTCAGTCATGTGTCTTTGCATTGACCACAGAAATATCCCATAAAAATGTTCTAATTGAATCTAAATCTTCGAGTTAAATTACGTTGTTTGAGTGAGGAGTGTGGTGCTTGACATAGAGCCACGAATGTGTTTGGGTCCACAGCAAAGATGAGGAGCTGTGAGATGTGCTGGTAGAAGAGTGAAGATCTGCAGAACTCCCTTCTCCTGGTCTCAGGTGTGTGTGCCATCTTCACACCACTTGCTATGTGGCACAGCTTGCAGGGTTACACCAGACAGTGCCAAGAAACCAACAATTTCTGCTTTGCTTTACAGAAAATGTTTTTGGGAAAATACCATGGCTGCCAACTTGGCTGTGTAAGTGTTGATGGGAGCTCTGCCGGTGGCTGCAGCAGGAGGGCAGGATTTCTGCCATTGTTGGGGCAGCGTGGGCAATAAGCAGTTCTAGTTTGCACTTTCTCCCCTCCCCTGCTTGCCTGAGGAAAAGCAGCTGGTGAATTTATGCAGTGTGGCCAGTGAAGTGAAGTAATTCACTCCCTCAGTGTTCCTTTCTGGTTGTGGGAGCTGGCATCCTTGTCCCAGCAATGTGATTCTTTGAATACCTTGGATAAATGTGTGGCAAATGGGGTATTACAGATTAACTGTGCTGTGTGAAGTACATGTTCAGGAGTGGCTCTGCCTCATTATCCTGTTGATATATGCTGCTAAGCACTGCATTCACAATGTTGGAAGGATCCAGATGTGTTGGAATCTCATTATGTGTATAGCCTCTGTCAATCAAAATGTGATTACTTGCAATCATTTGTTCATGAACAAGTGGATTAGGTTATATAAAAAGTATATTTTGCTGTTTGGTTATGTAGTCAAAAACTGGCTTCTGTTTCTGGTTTTAACAAAAATATCTTTGAAAATATTTATTGACTTGTCATGCTTTATTACTCTAGCAGTTTATTAAGTTATCCACCTGTTGATGTGTCTTGGTTTGAAAGACAGGTGTCTGCCAAGGAAGGCGGGAACCTCTCTTGGAATGCAAAATATGAGCTCCTTCCCTCCAAATTATTATAACTTTGAAATTACAGGGCTTTCGGGCAAAGATACAGGAAAAGAAATATTAGTTCTTTACTAGTATGTATATGTATAACAAGGCAAACAAACAACAACAATGGCAGCACCAACAAACACAATCCAACCACAGCTGGAGCCCAACCACAGCTGGAGCCCAACCACAGCTGGCGCCCAATCACAGCTGGAGCCCACCCACAGCTGGCGCCCAATCACAGCTGGAGCCCACCCACAGCTGGAACCCAGCCACAGCTGGAGCTCACCCACAGCTGGCGCCCAACCACAGCTGGAGCCCACCCACAGCTGGAGCCCACCCACAGCTGGAGCCCAACCACAGCTGGATCTCACCCACACCTCTCTGGGCTCTCGAGCACTTTCCCCTTGGGTGCAGTGACGCTCACAGCCGGCAGGGGGCGCTGTGGCGCGAGCAGGGCGGGTGCGATGGTTCCCCCGGCCGGCAGGGGGCGCTGTGGCGCGAGCTAGGCCGCCTCTCCATGAGGTAATGGCGGCTGTAGGCGGCGGGGGAGATAGAAAAGGGCTCCCTTTGCAAACTCATGGTTAGCAGCTGCTGTCAAGGCCACTCCAGGTGGCAAAATGGACTGTAGCAGGAGTCCCGAAGCTGTGGCCGGAGCGGCGGGGGCGGGCACAGCCGGGGGAAGAAACAAAATGTAGCAGAAACTCCACAGACGTTGCAGGAGCCGTGGGGTGTCCCGGCGGGCACTGCTTTCTGGGTTAGAGTGTAGCAAAAAAGCACGAGGCAGCGGCAGAAAACAGCGGGACAACTCTACTGTTCCCCTCCCATCCTGAGAGCAAGACAGGAGGAGGAGCTGAGCCCAGCTCCGATCCTCCCAGCCAAAGTCTTGTGGTATCTCTGCGCCTCCCTGCCAGCTAAGAGAGTGGCCAGCTGCACCCTTCCCCCTCCTCCCCTTCCCAGCCACATCTTTTGTCTCTTAAGTAGCAGTCGTTATAGTCTCTTAGGCAGGAAATGGGACAAAATTCCCTGAGAGAAAGAAAAAAAAAAGAAAAAAAAAAAAGGAAAAATCCTAACTTCCTGCATGACGTCAGAAAAAAGGCACACTCAAGTTTTGATATGCATGCCTAGCCAATTATATCAAAGAAAACACCGAGCTTATGCCTTGATTATTTATATAGAGATATATGTAACTGGCAGTTCTTCCACTAGTAGTTCTTCTAAAATTACTTGCAGTTTTAATGGTGGAATTTTTTCACGTAAGAATATGAAGTGCCTGTATATTTCTGCTACATGGCAAAATTTGCTGGTTTTACCTCCTCTAAATTCACATTGCACCTATTGCAGTGGCAGAGCTTCTCTTCTGGGTAATTGGAAACACTTTCCACTGTCTTTTCTATGCAGTGCCTAATTAACAGAATTACATTAAAGAATTGTCCTGGAGTTTTCCTGTCTCTGTTAGTTTAGCTTTGCAGCTCCATCTTGCCTCAGTCTCCACTTAGCCATGTGAGTGTTGCAGACAAGCCTCACACCACACTGTTCCTAAAATAAAAAAAATTCTCCTAGTTTCAACCTACACAACTTCAACATGTCTAGTTTTTCTGACAACATTAGCTGACAGGAAGGAGAAGATCTCCAAAAATACTGACAATCTGAATTGCTTAGTGGGGAGGCCATAGATAGAGAAATCCTAGGTTCAATTAAAGTTGCAACTGTTCAGTGGGGGAAATACTTCATCTGTCTTTGCTCTCTCACAGACAAAATTCCTATCTACTAGTTGTTATAGTTACATATTATAAAATTGGCTTTTTGCAGATGTTAAGATGATTGCAATATGTATGATGTTAAAATAACTTTGCTATAAAGATACAGGTTTTAGCTCTGCTGTAAGGATATAGTTTTTAGTTCTGCTATTAACAAAACTTAGGCATGGTAATGGTGACAGCTGATAGTATGCTTAAACTGTTTGGATAACATCCAGTGAACATATGATGGGGACCCTGCTGCTGATGTGTCAACTGTCAACACTTACCGTCTGTAAAAAAGTATGGACCATGGCCCAAGTTGGAGGTGATAATGAAACCACAGCCAAGAACTGCGCACGCTCTAAAAAGATGGGCCCATGGAGGAGCCTTGCTAAACAGTTCCCGGGATATGGAAATTGGTTCTTAGGAAAGTTTGAATATGCATAAAGGTCTATGAATATGCAACAGGCTGATGTAATAGGAAAGGTATATAAAGAGTGTCTCCAAGGCAACAGGTGTGCTCTTGGCAGGATACCAAGCACCTGGCTGCTTTAACCCTTTGCTTTATCTCTGTCTTCTGTTGTCCAGTTATTAAACCCTTTATTAAACCTTTTAAATTTTACCAGGAGGGGGAACCTCGTCTTTCACATTGTGGTATAATTGGTAGAGTGCTGGCAGGTGGATGAGAAAACCAGGCCCCTTTTTTTGTAAAACTGCAAGCTCTGCAGGGATAATGAGGTGTTTTAACACACTGGCTTCCTCCCACTGCAGCAAGGCCTTGCAGATGCTCCCTAGTCAGGTCCCTGCCCAGGTCCAGCCCTGCTGGCTGTATGTCAACAGCTCTGCTAGTGTTGTGCTGGCAGTCAGAGCTTTCTCTTGAGTCCTGTATCCTCATGGTTGAGCTTGTTGCCTCAAGCTTTTCAGGCCTAAGTACCTAAGTGTGGTCTTAAATGTGCTTCTCTGCAGTGGTGTAATTAAGAGCACGCCCTGATATGCATCCTGGAATAGAAATGGTTTTCCCTTATACCTGAACTCTTCTGGCCTGGATTTTATGTTCAGCTTTGGTAATAGAGAAAAAGTGGCTGTTAAGTATCAGTTGAGTTACTGATGATTCATATTAACAAATTTATTGGTTTATTATAATTTTAAGAAGCTCTATTACTTCATGGTTTAAAGCTGTGTCTTTTCAAATATTTTCTTCTCAAAGTAGGACTATATAAACCATTTAAAATGGCCTTTGGTATGTTTCAGGGTACAAATTCCCATCAACAGGACAAATAGGTAGGGAGTGGGCAGAGAAATCCTGAATGAGATCACCCACCAGCAGCACAAGCAGTCACAACTCTGTTTCCAGAGGCTTCCACCTCTTGACTCAAGACAAACATTGGTTCAGCTGTTGGGTTAGCCACATGTTAGCTGAAGGCGTAGAAAACCTGAAGTGCAGATATAAAGCAAAATTACCATTCTACTGATGACCAGAATGTACCTTTATGTGTGACTAAGATCAAATGTAAAACATGTATTTTTTGTATAGTTAGACCAGAAGAAGACAGAATTCTGAACTTGTATATTTCTGTGCATTCTTGGGATGTACATATGTTTTACTTGTTTAGTGGTTGCAGTAAGGTTTCAATAAGAACAAGTCACAACACAAAAACTTCTTGAGATCTCGAACATCACAACTCTGCATATCTACTCCTGAAGCAGTAAAATAATTTCTGATAGGTAAGCAATGAAAATGGTATGTTTGTCTCTACAATGGACAAAGGAAACCACAGCAAGTAGTGTCCACACTTCAGAAACAGCTCACAGGAAGTGGTCACTAGTATGCGAGTCTTCTTCAGCTATCTGCTAAAGACACCATTACACATTGTAGTAAACCTTTTTACATGTAGGAGCTTAAGAAGAAAAACCAGTTTTCCTGCTCAAATGATCAAAGCTAGTTGGACTAAGTTTTCTGTCACTTGTAACTCTGCCCAGGCTGAGGTATCAGGAATTAAAAGCAGGTGTTCCTGCTTTTTCTGCAGTGCTTTATATAAGAAGAGTTAACCTCAAAAAGTAGTGCTAAAAGACTATTTTTTTTTTTTGCTGGCCAGCCTTCGCGTACGAAGATCCGGGGAAGGCCTCTTTTACTTTTCAGACCTTCCAGCCTGCGCGCTGGATTTTTTAGGTGAGACACAGGGCGCGCAGATCTGAGCCCACCCTTTAATCCCGAGGTTCAATCTGCCGGGCCAAAGCGATTCTGGACAGTGGCAGCTGAGGTCCTCCTCAGGACGTAGGCAGATTGCCCCCTTGCAGGGCTAATGAGCTCTGCCTGCCCGGGGAGTATCCCCGACCGGGATTCGAACCTGGGCCCCTAAAAGACTATTAGTAAGGTTAAAAAGAGCTCAGAAATTAGAAAAAGGGGAAACTAAGATCCCTCTGTGATCATAGTTTGATAGTTCCTGTGCAGAAGGTTCCAGGGAGGCTATGACTGTGGGGCTTGCTCTGTCTGCTTGTCCTGTTCCACTGTGGGTGCTTGAATGAGCTATTCTGTTTCTTGATCCAGCTTCTCCCATGCCCAAGGTACTGTTCACCACTCAGTAGAAGAAAGAAGACAAAACAAATTTTCCTCTCAGAAGTTTCTATAATCTTACCCAAACACTTCGGAGATTATAGGTTTCATTTCATAAGGGAGTGGGGTGTCATCCTTAATTTGTAGCTGAAAGCTGAAGAGAAGCTTCAAAACCATAAGTATCTGTTGATAGTTGGGCTTCAAATTGTAAAACACTTGAAACAGTCTTGATGTGTTTGTGAGTGTATGTACCAAAGAAGTACATATGATGCATTGCTGTACCTTTGGTTTTTGGTACATTCATGCACACAAAACCAGTGAGTAGTGCATGAACCTGCTGCGTAAGTTGCATGTCTTATTCATTGTATGCATCCAGTTTTTGGAACAGACAGACCAGGAAGTTTTCATCAGAATATTTTTGTAGTGCCATAGAGCTGATTTATCCTTTTTTATGGTGCTTTCCTTCAACCTAAAGAAGTTAATTTTGCCATGGGAGAATCCTGCTAATTAAAGTGTGTTGTTTGTTTTAACATCTTAGGAAGGAAAGATAGGGAGAGGAACAGAAAGGAAGCATCCATCTTACTATGTGGTCATGAAGTTGATCTGTATCTTTCAAAAAATCTCTCGCCTAACTGAAAGTAGCTGTAAATTCTCATGCTAAATACATTCCAGTCTTGGAGTGGAACTGAATGTTGACAGCAGATTTGATGCAGTTAACTGCAGAAGGAGAGTTTGTGACAGAACTTACTGGGTATTTCTAAAAGGTGCTAGGGAATATTCTGGAAATACAGTTAAGTAAGTCTGTCTGGGAGAGGGGATGCTTTTTTTGAAGTGCTGTACATCCAGGAACATTGGACTTGTCAATGAGTATGATACTGAGCAAGAGGGGGTTTTTTTATAAAGAGTAGGTAGACAAATGGAGAGTGTGCCTCCTTTGATTTTTCAAAAGATGTTTAACAAGGTCCATTACCAAAAGCTATTAAAGAATTTAATCTACCATGGAATAGAAGACTCTTATGTGGCTAAATAAAGATAAGAAAAGGCAGGAATTAATGGTCCATCCTCAAACTAGAGAAATGTCACCAGCAGAATCTCAAGGGATCAGTTCCTGTGCCAGTGATGTTCAAAGAATGTGTGATTTGTAAAAGAGGGTAAATTGTGAGGTGACCCATTTGATGAAGATACTGAGTTATTCATGGTAGAGTTAATAAAGGCAGATTCTGAGAAATTTCAGAGGGATCTTTGGTACTGACTGGATGTAGAATGGAGGCAAAAATCAATGTAGTAAAGGCAGTGTTCACGGGAGAAGTCCAAAATGCAATATCTTAGTGTATATGGTGAGACTGTGAGTAGTTCAAACTTTTCAGGATTAAGACCTTGGGGATTAATAGTTCTGTGAAAATATACATTCATTACTGCCAAAACCCAACAGTTTTAGGGACTATTAGGAAAGGAATGGGGAACAAGACATAGAACATAACTGCACCACTGTGTCAGCTATGGAGTTTCTTGTGTTTGTGAGCACTGTGTGCAGTTCTGGTTTTCCTCAGACGTGCAGAGTGGAAACGAAGAGTTAAGAGTGATGGGGAGTGCTTGAAGTAGGACATAGCTCCTATAAAAGAAATTACATAGTAAAGTAGATCTTTCCAGCACAGAAAGGAAGACAACTGAAGGATCTCACAGCACTTTGCAAAGTCATGAGTAGCTTGGAGAGCATGAATAAGGAATGGTCATTCACCCTGTATTTCATGAGGAGACCTCAGATTATCAAATAAAACTTGTAGGCTTTAGGTTTCAAGCAAACAGCAGTAATTGAGTAGTTACAAATATTGTTGCACCATGTGTATGTGAGCTCCTCATCCATCTGCCAGTGTCTTTTGGATGCTGAGAGCCTACAAGGTTTCAAAACCCAACAGTTCGCTACAAGATGACTCATCAGATGTTAGGGACCCTAGTCTTGTGTCTGTAGAAGTTGTGGTGTTTGGATGCTGACAGTTTGGTCAGAGGAGAATTCTCAGCTTTTGCTCATCATCTGTGAGAATACCTTCTCACAGATCTGACAACCATGAGAAAAGTTTTCTCTAGCTGTGGAAAGAGAATCGCTTCCCACAGCTAGAAGATGAGAAGCAGAGAAAGTTTTGTAAACCATCTGGCATGTTTTGAGAATATTTATCTCAATGGTATTAGTTGCTTTTGTTATCCTAACGGATTTCTCTGTAGCTAACCAATTGTAGCTGGTCTTGTCTCTCTCTGCTCCTGACCAGGCAGGCTGGAAGAGGCACCAGGTCAGAGAGCAGCTGGATCTCTTTGGAGATCTCTTTGTCCTGTGTGCTTGTTTGCTTTGCATGAAAAATGCATGAAATAAAGAAGATATTTTGCCTTCTGATGGAGTAATTCTTATGCTGCAATGGCCAGGACATGGCCTGAGTTGCAACAGTGGTGAAACAGGGTCTTGGGGAAGTAGTGCTGCATGCTCTTCTGCATACGCCTTGATGGCCTTTTGTGATGCAGTGTTGACCTGCTTTTGACTACTTGAGCTAAAATGTTTTGTGGACTGAGATAGACATTGTCATGCTTATGTGGCTTCCTCTGCCATATCAAAGAGCGCTTGCCATCAGACTAGTTACTCCTTCTAACCTGCTTCTCTCCCGCCTTTCTGTATCTTTGAGGGTGCAGGGAATGAGTGAGCAAGCAGCCATGGGGAGTTTAGCTGCATGCCAGCTTAAAACACAACAAGAATTTAAGATGAAGGAAAAATATCCTTCTGTCATAGCGAAAAAATGCTCTGGGTTCTGAGCATTAGGGTGTTTGTGTGTGTCAGCACTTCATCAAATGTAAAGAAAGCTGAAATTACCTCAAATTAGTTTCTATTTTATTTTTCTACAAACTGCAATAAAATTTAGTTTATTAAATTCTAAGAATTAAGTTCTAAATAGATTGTTATAGACAAAGACTGAATGTTGTTTGTGATGTTGCTTTATTTGTGTTGAAGGAAGATTCTCATGCTCTGTCAGATGACGTGACTGCTGAGAGATACTCTACTTAAAGCTTAGCTAAAGATGATGTTGTGTTGAGTAACAAACATGGTCATTCATTTTCTCTTTGGTGACTTCTGATGAATGTTTTAAATGGTCTTTAATTTTCCCCTTTCAGTGAAAAATGTGATTCCATGTTTCCTTATAGTTGCATTTTATTATTTTTTAAAACAAACTCCAAACAAAAACCTCACCTTAAGATATTTTTTCTTCTCCACGATTTCTATCCCGTTTGTGGTTTGTAACATTGGTTGAAGATTTCCTTAGTCTTTATTTCAAGTCCATTATCTTGCAGACAGGATGGAAGAGCACTATGGGTCTCTTTTTAAAATGGTATTATGATTCTTCCTGAGCATTAAGTCCAACATTAAAACTGAACAAATCAGGGAAACTTGGAATAATAATGCTTCAATCTCTGAAATTCAAAGGAGAAAAAAACCACAGTGATGGGCACTATGAAAAGGAGAGTCTTGGTTATGAGTCATGGTATAGAATAATGCTATTCCCAAAGTCTTGGAAATGCAGTGAAACAGTGGATTTGGCCTGTGACATGCTTTTAAAATAGCCATTCCTTGTCTGAGCCTGCACTGTCCTCTCTCCCACATTCATGGGCAATCACGAGCAAGGCAGTGTTCTCACTGAACTGTTGCTTTGTGTAGAAGCAGATAGAATTCCTTGGGAACACTGGGCATGGTTCATTTTTTTATCGCTGTGTATGTCTGTTAGTGCTTCTAGAGTCCCCTTGGGTCTGAGAATAGCTGAACTACCTCTCACTGCATGAAACACAAATTAGCAACACTTCCAGGGTATCTGCAGCTGCTGGACAAACACTGTTATTGTGCACTTGAGTTGTGTATTGTGTCTGTGTTGGGTTTTTTATGGTTTTCAACAGTGTTTTATAGTAATATTACCCATGTAATTTAGAAGTGGCATTACATTTAAGTTCAATCACTTTTAATTTCTTAAGTGGTTTCTAGATCTTGGGTTTTTTTTATGACACAGTACTTTCATCAAAACATCAGAATTACTTTTCAGGAAATATGTGCTTTTATGGAGCACAGTAAAACGGTTAATAATTTGTTAACCATGTAAAAAAATTAAAAGTACAAATATAATATAAAAATATAAATATAATAAAATATTAAAATAATAAAAACAACAACAAAAAATGTACTATAACCAGCAGTATATGTAGTAGGAGTTTTGTTGTCCGAGTGCTGGTATGACATAATGTCCATATTTGTCTGGTTAATTTTAGACAGGCAAAACTGTGTGTTTAATGATTTTTAAAGTGTCTTTCTGTGAAAGGTATTTTGTCTTTCATTGAGAGACTTTAAGCATTTGTTTATAAATATGCTCTTACATTCTCATCTTTAGTGGATAGCCTGGGTTTTGGGGAAGGTTTGTGTCAGAGAGCTCATCTGTAACTTTGATTTTCAGTAAGTGCAGGAAAGAGCTTGGTTAATTTTCAGTCAAGGATTTCTCATTCAGGGTACATTGCCCTTCAGGCAAAGATAAAGCTGGTACTTGGGATGTGACAGTGCAGTGCCTCAGTATTTATCTGCTCTCAAAGGATAAATTGTCCATACTGGCAAGGGGAGGCATGGCAGCATTACGGCATGGCTGTGCTCCAAGTACTGGAAGTCACCTAGTTCTAGCACATTCATTCATCAGACTTCATCCCTGACAGCATCAGGATGAAGAAGAGCAATGGCCTCACATTGGCCAGACGCAGACTCAGCAGTGTACCCATGCAATGATAACCTGGGATTCAAGGGCTGCGGGGCTGTGGTGGGATGACACCAGCCACCTTCCCGCTGGATGGATTGTGGTGCTCAGTGTGTCCCTGGGGAAAGAATTCTTCATGCTTGCGTAAACATCCAAAATCTTTGGAAGTTGAACATGCTGGCATTTGAAGGTCAAACATGCTTCAACGCTTCCAGTCTCTCTTACCCATAAGCACAAGCACCTTTGTCATACAATCAGAAATTCCCTTTAGGTTCCTCTCTCTTTCACATGAAAGCTTACACTTGTGGTTGATGCTAAAAATAGCTGTATAGCAGAAGGCATTTTGTGTTGAAATGTGGAGGTTTAGTTTCTTGCAGAAAACTTCTGCAATGGAAAGTATAAGTTGACAATGGTTATGCAGAATTTGTAAGAAATAAGCATCCATTAACCATCTAGGAACCTGGGTTTTGATGAGTCCATGTAAATACTAGATTCTCTTTGCAACTGGAAAAGCAAGATATTTTTACTATGCATGTCATGGGATGAGTAGCAACAGGAGCCTAAGAACTTTCTCATGCTCGTGTATTTGGTGTTTTGGTTTATTTTACAGAATTCCATCCATTCCAAATTCCATCAGTTCATGCTTTTGATAACATTTTTTGTCTGTGACTTCAGGGTGGTTTTTGTTTGGGTTTTCTTATTGCTTGGGGTTTTTTAAGTTTACTTTTCTTGGAGCTCTTTAAAGTTGGCCATGTGGTTTGTCAACAGCACAGAAAACTGAGAACCGAGTAGACTATAGCTATCAGCCCTCTATCCAATTCTTCTGCAAAAACAAGTGGAGCAGTAGTGTATATTTTTTAAGGAACCATTTTGACTGTGTGAGGTTTTTGTGCTCGGAAAGCTGTGTGAAGGTCAGGCAGGGGATAAGTGGTTGGGATGGGGGTGGATGTTCTGAGAAGCCACCAGCTTGCCCCCAGGAAGCTGGAGAATTGCTGATGGGTAGGTGTTCTGCCCCCTCCAGAGCGAGCTCTTTTTTTCCCTCCTACCACCACCACCTGCCTGTTAGCACAGGAGGTGTCACAAGTTTCTGTAGGTTACTCATCCCTATTGTTGCAGGAAGCTAAAGAAAGAACAATGGTGGTACCCAGGGGTGGGAATGCACTGATACTCACTTACCAAAGCAAGCATTTGATGGGAATGTTTGGATGTTTTTGTTTAATCCTATGCTTGCATTTATTTATTTATTCTCCATGAGAAGACTTGCATTGATTTATTTGAAAGGGACTGTAATCTGCTCTTCTCTACTTCTGCCTTAATTGGGTTAAAATTGAGGGAAAATGCCTTTGTAGGGCAATCACAAAATGATGGAAAGGAAATATCTGGTTCTGCAGAGCAGTTGTCCATGGCCAGTTTGGTTTTAAACTTCCTAGATTTGATCTATTTATACATAGATCATGCCAGCCCTAGAATCCTAGCTTGCCATTGTGGCAATACTGCTGTGTCTGAGACTGGACAATGTGAGGTCATACCTCAATGATACCCACAGCCTCCTTGTTAACAAAATAAACCTAATAGCTTTAATACTCTGTTAGCTTGAAGGATTGCTGTTTTGCTGATTGCAGTATAGTCTTTCCTGATTAGTGCATCTGTATTAATGCATGTATAAGCAGCTCTGTGTTTTTTGGATTTAAACTTTATTCTGACATTTTGAAGTTTCTTACTGACTTCAAATTGAGAAGTAATATTAGGGTGTTTTAGTATGTTCAGAATCACCTGGAAACTTTCTTAATGGACACTAAGGGAACTTAAAGGGGAATTGTTCCAGTTGAATATGTGAAACTGAAGCTAATACGAAGTCCTTTAGTTTTAGTAGAACATACAAGTATGCTTCAAAAAAGAAAAACAACTTTAGTAGCAATCTTTCATCTTAACCTTCTGAATTTCTGTTGTTGTTTTCTAGTGAAGAATTCTTTTGTATGTACCTAAAAATCACAGAATTGATAGGTAAGAGTTGTGTCTTAAGAGTTAGCTCTGTAGCCAAGCTGATGTACTTAACTCAGCCATTAAAAATGCTTCCTAATTGTTGAAAGACAGCAAAAAACTGTGTTAGGGATAATGAATGAGCTTCATGATTATTGGAAATGATTTATTTTATGCATTACAGTGTTTGATCTTTAACTCCCAGTGGCTTTGTCGGTGAGATCTTGATGTATAAAATATTTATATTTTTCTATTAGATCATTGCAACTAGGTCAACAGAAAACTGAATCTTAACTACTTGATATCAAAGTTAATTTTGGTAACATAAAATAATGTTGGCTCTGTAGTAATATTGGCTTCTGGCTCTTTTTCCAGAAGCTACTCAGGTGAGTACATAAGCAATGTCCTCTTCTTAAGACATCTGAGCCTCCATGCATTGAAGGAGGCTGGTTTTTATTTTAGTTTCAGCTGTTCCTACTTGAGTTGGTCTTATGTGTGATAAGACCACAATAAAGATGTGTCTTTATTCCTTTTTATTATAGCTTAACCTAGGGTGTGATTTCTGAATACCTGTTATTTTGCCAAGTCATTATCTTTTCCATGTGAATGTTCTTAATCTGTTAGAAGATTACTAACTATTCATGATGAGCTCCTCTTACTACAGTTGTCTGGATCCACCCAACAGAGATTACAGACCCTTTGTGAAAAGGACTATCTTATATGTTGTTTAACACAGGAGCACCCTGCCCTATAATCACAGAATATCCTGAGTTGGAAGGGGCCCATCAGGATCATTGAGTCCAACTCCTGGCCCTGCACAAAACAACCCAAATGACACCATGTGCCCGAGAGCATTGTCCAAACACTTGAGCTCTGTCAGCCTTGGTGCTGTGACAACTGCCCTGATGAGCCTATTCTAGCCCACCTCTCCTCTGGGTGCAAAACCTTTTCCCAGTATCTAACCCAAACCTCCCCTGGCACAGCTTCCTATGAGTGAAAAGGAAGCTTTTGAAATTTATTTCACAGTTTATTGAAAATTCAAGCTCCCAGGCTCATCAATGATCCATGAAACATTTGGCTACCCAATGTTTTTTTTCTAGTTCTCTTGGGTTTTATACTCTGAAATACTGGGTTGACTTTGAATATAGAAAACACAGTGTCTTGGTTTGAAAGACAGGTGTCTGCTAAGGAAGGCAGGAGCCTCCCTTGGAATGGAAGATGCAACCCCCTTCCCTCTAAATTATTATAATTTTGAAATTAAGGGGCTTTCAGGCAAAGGTATGGGGAATAGAAATAACAGTTCTCTACTTATATATATATATATAAAACAAGGCAGAAAAAAAACTCCACTGGTTTAAACTGACAGAGTCAGAATACAGCCTGACACCCTGTTAGTCAGGGTGGCAGTAGCAGTCCGATAAGATGGTGGCTGCAGTCCTGAAGTGATGGATGTGGTTCTGTTGAAGCAGTGATCCTGTAGAAAGGTCTGATCTTCCTCAGGAAGTCCAGTGGTAGCTATGTGGCTCTTGTCCTCTGGGAATTCCAGTGGAAAAGGCTGTCTGTGGTCTTCAAAATCTTAGATTATATCAGGATGGAATGCTTGGTTCCTCCCTCTGGGTGGAGCATCTCACAATAGGATGAGAAGTCATACGGGAAGGCACTGATGGGCCCACTAACAGGAGGTAGTCCTGGAGTGAGTTATCTCTGAGTCATGGGCAAGGCACTGATGGGCCCATTAACAGAAGATAGTCAGGAGGGAGGAGGCAAGGAACACTGCCCCACCTGGTTTCAACAGCTCATAAAGAGTGTGATAGAATACATGCCTTTGGGCACATCTTACATTGTAACCTAGGACACATAGCATGTGTAAATCACAATGAATGTTGTATTGTTAGTGTAGAAAAAACTGAAGTAATAAATCTTTAATGCTTCTTTTCCTTCTAATTCTTCATGTTTCAGATTTTGGCAAAAAAAAAAAAAAGTCAAAGTTCATTCTAGTTACAGCATGAACTTCCCCTGCACATGACCTTGTGCTCCATTCTGTAAATAAGAGACACTTTGAATGTCTCTTTGTTCTCAGTTAGTCTGGGAAACAAGGATTTTAGAATGAGTATCTAATTTAGTCTTAATGTTTTTCTGTAGCCTACCCAGAGCCTTTTAACTTCTTCATTTGTTCTCCTTTATTAAGTAACAATGATACCCCAAGTTAATTTGACATGTCATAAAGGAGTAATACTGAATTCTCATGCAACTTTCTTTTTTGTGAAATTCTCTGAAATAACAGGCAGCTGTAGGATTTTATGTCAATTTTCGCATATGTAACTACCCTCAGTTTACAAAATGTCTGTTACGTCAAGTTGTTTCAAGAGTAACTTTTATATTCTAATAAGAATGGAAGGCGTTATGCCATTTAATTATGTGTGAGCAATTGCCTGTGTACAGTTATTGTTGTCTGGTCTGTTAAAACAGAACCAGTTTACAGCAGGTTTTTGCAGAGCTAAAGCTCTGAAGTGAAATGTTCTCTAACATAGCATGCACTGTATTGTGGCCAGCTACTTTAGTTAAGGATGTTGGAGAACTGGGAGGATGCCTTTCAGATCCTCCCAAGTGCTTTGAGGTGCCACCTCTTTCTGTTTGTCCCTCTCCCTTCTTCCAGCAGTATGGCTTGTAAGGAAGGTGTGTACAATACTGCTTATTGGCCAAAAATCCTTTTGTTGTCAACTGCATGTCACAAGAGAAAGTCTGAACAGTGTCTTCATTGTGTTTTGGCCTGTGTGTCACACTAGAAGATGTCGAGTAACTCATGCCCAAAGATTCCTCTTAGAAATTGGGTCTCGGTAGATGATACCTTATTGTGGCACTGATGCCTGGAAGTACGCTTTTTTCCCATCTGTCTGTCTGCCATGGAATTTCCCATTATTCTCTCAAGATTTCTGTTTATCACATGACAACTGTAGCTGAGGATGAAATGGGATAAAATAGCATCTTTGGGGAAAACTTGATGAAGAACTCATTGATGTGGCCTTCCATTTGGCAAGGCAGGGTTTTTTTAAGTACTGCTAGAAGGAGGGTGTTTTGCTGAACTGGAACATTATCTTGTTTGACTCTTGTCTGACGTGGTAGGTTCAGATTTCTTTCTGAGCAAGAAGGGCTATGGTGCAATAAAGTACCTGAATACCTGTTTTGGCAGCTGTTTTCTGAAGCTTTGGTTAGGCAGTATATTTTAGAAAGACTTTTTAACCATGACAGTCAAAATAAACTTCTTATTTGAACAATTAAATCCTATGTACAGAATCACAGACTGGTTGAGCTTGGAAAGGACCACAGTGGATCCTCTGGTCCAACGTCCCTCCTCAAGCATGATCATTCCAGAGCACATTGTACAGGGTTACATCCAGGTGGTTCTGGAATATCTCTAGCGAGGGGGACTCCACACCCTCTCTGGGTGATCTGTTCCAGTGCCTCGTCACTGCACAGGAAAGAAGTTCTTCCTCATGTTCAGCTGGAGTACCCTGTGCATCAGTTTCTTACTGTTGCCCCTTGTCCCATTTCTGGGCACCACCGAGCAGAGCCTGGTCCATGCTCTGACCCCTCCCTGCAGACACTGACAGACATGGATGAAGTCTCCTCTCAGTCATCTCCTCTCAAGGCTGAACAGCTCCCTCAGCCTTTCCTCATAAGGAAGATGATCTAGTCCCTTCATCATCTTTATCACCTTGGTAGGTGAAGTTTTTCATGGTAGCAGTTTGACTTCAAAAGCAATCAAGGCTCTTGCTGTCCTGTTGGGTCAGGCTTGGCCTGAGTATGTTATGACTTTGTTGACAAGGTGCCTCCTCTGCATGACATTTAAGAGGACCACTGAGAGAAAAGTTCAGCTTCCTGGGCAATTAGGGCAGAGGCATTTGGGGGAAGAGGCAGCACCACCAAAAGATATTGCAGTGGAGCACATTTGTCTGTTCTCCACTTTTAATTACTAACACTCCTAGAGGCTTGTTGCAGCACAGCATTGGTCGTAACATGCCACAACCTTCCCAGAAGTGTCTCCTTGCAGAGCCACTCAGCAGGTGCCACACACAAACACATACACACACCAGATAGCTGGTATAGGCATTGGCGACAAAGAGCCAGGAAGGGTCTTAGTATGTGATTCCACAGAAGATGTTTATTGCAGCCAAGCATGTGAAAGGGTCCAGGGATGAAGACAGAGAACAATGGTGGGACCAGGTTTAAGTATGGGGAAGATGAGGGGCACAGAGAGCATCAGGGACCAATGAGCAGAAGGCCAGGGGGTGGTACATAGGCAGGACTAGGGACAGTGAACCAGATACAGGAGGGGAGTGGCCAAGAAACAGGGGCCAATGGTGAGGCAGGGAAGGGGAAGATTCTAGACAGGAACACATAAGGGCAAGAAGGGTTGGAGACCCAGTGGTCCAACCAGGGAGACAGAACTGGGGTATATTTGAATAAGTAACAAAGGATCCTGGGAGAGGCCTTTTGTGTCACCCTCACCTAGGAGTTGCTCTCAGGGGCCAACCTCTCAAAGGGCTCCTGTATCATCCTGAGTAGGAGGCTTATCCACCTCCACAGAGGCTTATCTGCAATGTTGCCTTGCTGTTGATATCAGAGGAGCTGCACAGCATAATGCCTACTTTCATTTGCTCTTTTGAAAGTTTTTGCTAACCTGGTATTTAAAGTTCTCTGCTTCCCAGTGTTGTGTTTAACTGTCCAAATGGAATTTGGGTTGCCCTGAGCAGTGCCCACTTCAGCTAACTTAATGTTTTCTCCGTGTGGGAACTTATAAGATGCATTTCAGCTCATATACACATAGTCAAACGTATATAAAAATATGCAATGCACTGAGTTTCATTTCTTTAATATCATTCTTGTGTTGTCTTACACATTTGGGATAGATGCTTTGCCATTAATTTTTTTTCGGTGATGGTTCAACTTTTGACCAGGGGCAGAAATCTGCAAAGGATTTCATTATAAAAATAAGCTTTTATAGACCTTTTAGATACATTATAAAATATTCCACTCCAGTAGTTAATCTTAATTTATTCCATCTTATTTGGTCATCCTTACTGTAGGCCTAAAATATGATATATTTAGTGTTCTTGTAGAGTTTAATGTATTCCTTACTGTTGTTCACCTTACTCTAAAATCCATTTACTCTCTCAATTATTTTTTATCCGTTGAAGTGATACAAGATATTTGAATTAAAAAAAAAATCTTCACTCTGATACTGTGGATTGGACTAAGACACTATGCGATGTTTCTGAGGATAAAGTCTGTGCAAATAGCAAATATTATTATATATCCCGCAGCATTTGAATGGAATGTACTGTTTATATTATTCCTTAAGGGCAGGATTCAATTCTCAATAGAGCATGCTCTTGCATGTTAATACTGACTTGGTTTCTGTCTGTAATGACTCCTTTGCAATGTAGAGAAAAAAAGGTTGGAATTAATCACTTGATAAAATATGAACAACTTCTACCAGCTCTTGGTAACTACTGTTGTGTTCACTGAGTTAATTCTTACAATGAGAACTGGAGAGGAGCAATTTTGTTATAAGGGGTTGAGTTTTTTGTAGGTAGTAATATTTATATTAAATATTTATGTGGAAGTTTCTGTGAATTGCACATTCACAGAAATTGCTGACTTTCACTGAATGCCGAGAGTATGTTACACTGCTTTCTGGATTATTGGGTGCGCTCATGGGAGGGTTAGTGGCAATACAGAGCTTTCATTTCATAGTTACTGGGAGCAATTACTGGGAGCCCCATCATTAGTAATAACTTTCACATACTACTCTTGAAGATAGGAGAGTTGGACTCCTGGTGAACAGAATCCTGTGCCCTTTCCTCTCTCAGTGTGTTTAATGATAGAAGCCAGAAACTGTGTTTGCATTGTGTTTCTTTTAAAAACTATATTTTAATATCTGAAGTGGGTCCAAAAAATTTGCATATCCAGTGAGGCAGGTCATTTCTCTAATCTAATGTACTGTCTTCCTCATTAGGCAGCTTGTCTTCTCCCCATTGATAGATTATGCTTAACAAAACCAGTGCCGAAAAGAAGCCCTGAGGTGTGGTATTTTTACTTCCTTCCAGGCGAAGTATGGCCAATGAGTACAGTGCAGCCAGGAGCCATTACCCATTGAGCTCCACAGCACAGTTTTTCACCCAACTAGGACTGCATCCATGAAAACCATAACATTCCAGCTTGGATACAAAAATGTTGCAAGAGAGAGATGGTGTTGCATACCTTGTTAAAGTGGATGGTATCTACTGTTCTGTTCTTTACTCACCAATTTTGCTGTTTCATCCTAGAGGGCAAGTTAGGTTGATCAAGCACAATTTATGGTTGTTAATCTGTTTTGGCTATTGCTAATCATTGTCATCTCCGTGTGCCCAGAAATGGCTTTCAATAGGAGTTGGTTCATGATTTTCCCCTGTAATTCCCCAAAGCATCTTTCTTGCAATGTGGTTGCAGCTTCTGCCTTTTTCCAGACATCAAGAAAAACTCCCTCAGACTCTGTGATCTTAAAATATGTAAATCAGTCAGATATTGCTTTAAGCTTTGTATTTTAATCTAGTTTATAACAGAGAACTTTAAACTTTTAACCATGAAGGGGTTTTTTTGGGAAACCAGTATATGGTAGCTGTAGACAACTTTCAAGAAGTTCTCTATTGCCCTAATATGTTAAAACCTGGCTTACTAACCATTCAGAACTGTCCTTAACATGAAGAAATGCCAACATTTATCAGTCGTCTGTTGCTAATAATTAGTATTTTATATCCAAAAAGTGTTGCTGGCTGAATGCAGATTGTGACGTGGCATTAAGTCTGCATGGCTGCTGCTTGAGTTACATATACAAATATGCTCTTCTCTTTCTCCCAAACTGTCCCATGCCAGCTGCCTCGTGGCTGAGCTACCAGACCACACTGCCATCCTTCCTATGAGATGAGTAAAGGCTTTGCTTTGTATAGAACAAAATCACATTTTGTCAGGTAATTGTTAATTTCATGGCTTGTAAACTTTGCAAAGCCTCAGAGCAGTTTCGTGTTTTCCCATGTCACTAGTAATATGACATTGTCCTTCTCGCACAAATCGTAACAATTTCAGTGAAAGTCTGGTCAGAACTTAGCAGTGTTACAGGAAGTGATTGCTTAGAGTGTTAATAATCAACAAAGTATTTCTGCAAAGTTGATTTTCAGCTGCTGCTTATGGAGTTACTTATTTCAAATGCTGCTTTGAGAGTTACTTGTTCACTTATTATAGCCTTTGCACAAGATGATATTGCAGAAACATTTATTGCCCGAACTGGCTTTCATACTGATTTCTGTTCTTTGTTAGAAGAGAGAGAAGTAGAGGAACAATTGGATTAAATCACTACTGAAGTAAAAGGAATTAAATTTTTTATTAAATATGTGCCATATGAAGGTGTTTAGGAAGGGGGAGCAGGGGAACAGAAACTAAATCCTTCTTAAGTAAACATGTCCTTGTTTAAAATGTGTTATATTCCTCATTGCAATGTTAGCATTTGAAATGAGTTTTGATGGCCAAACCTGAAGTGTCTCTAGCATTTTCATTCTTTCCACCTATGTTCATTACTCCCTCTAGACATCAATGACTAGCAGGCCCTTCTCTAGACTTACTCCTAATACCAGATGCTTTATTCCAATTACCAATAATTGCCCAAGAGAAACATCTCATCATGTAATAATGCAAAGCACAGCAGGATTACTGGTCCCAGTTGTATGGAATTATTCCCAAGCATTTTATCTTTATGCCATCTTCTCATTTGATTGGTGTCTTTTAGCAAGTCACTGGTATGAATACATAGGGTATTAAAGAATTCATTAATCCAAATTGCTTCTCACTGGAAGTTGTTGCCATTTCAGAGCCCATTTTCCAAGTACATCTTACATAATGAAGTGCATTAAGTGTCACTTCAGCCAGAGGGACGGCACAAAATTTTAAACTGCTTGGAGATTTGCATTTGCAGGTCTTGCTGCAAAACATGTCTGCTGCATGCTGTGAGAGGGGGAGCAGGAACACTGACAGCTGGTGTGCAGCTCCTTGTGCAGCTCAGCAGTAACAGAACGTGATGTTAAATAGCTGGAGTGTTAAAATTTGCATTTGTTAGCATTTACAAAGCCTAATATGTTTTGGATTTTGGACACATAACAGCTTGTGAAAACCTGAAGGCAGCTGGGGGGGGGAAAACATTCACAAGTATATGATTCCTGAAGGTTTGGAATGCATCTGCTCTTTAGAAATACCACTAAGTTTTATTTGGTGTTTATATTTAATATAAGGAAGGCCACTAAAATGGCTCCTGCAGTATCAGTCACCTTTATCAAATCATGGTATACAGTTTTGTTAATAATTTCTGTAAAGGTTCTTAGAAATGTTTTTATTTTTTAAAAGCAGCTGTCTTTGTTCTTTCTTAACATTTTTGGAAACCAACTTCATTAAACACTCACTGAGTACGGAGAATGCCTTGAATAACCCAGTTCCTTTCCTGCTGTAGAGTTAGGATGTGTGAGCAGGCTCTTCTGTTTCCCCCTAACTTGAGTCATACTGTGCTCTCTTATTTTTTGTCGTGCCTGACAGAGCTGTACAGGAGCTCATCAGTCACGAAAAAATGTGTAATAGGAAGAGAACTTAAGTACATGAGTACAGGGAATAAAGGGAATCTCAGTAAAGTTGGAAGACTACAATGTAGGAGGCAATCAATATTTTGAGATGCAAATGAAAAAAATCAAAGTGTACTTCATATAAAAGAAGAGCCTGAAAATGAAGATAATGTTTTTCTGCAAAATAATTCACACCACCTGAGGTTTTTTCTTAGTATCTGTGATTTTTTTAATTAACAATATCTCAACACTGGACTGATGATGCTGGCATAAAGACCATTTCAGTAGCGTACAGATGTCATTTTTCTGTTCTGAGGATGAAGTAGGTCCTTTCTTGAGGTAATAGCTGCTCCTTTACTAAGAATACATGAAGCACCCTGACATTCCTGTTTTCTCTTCTTGAGCCTTGGTTAGTGAGTCCAGATAATGGTTTTGACCTCTGGTGCAGGGCTGCTTGGGAAAATGTGCCTCTTTAGAAGAAAACCTGTCTTTCAGCCAGTTCCCCAAATACCTTTTGTGTATATATTGGTATACTTTGTTTTACCTGGCTGACTCAGCAGGTACTGACTTTGAGGTCCTGGGATGTGCTTGATGATGGCTCTTGTTTAGCTAAGCACTATGAAAAGAATTAGATGTGAAGAACAAAAGGCCTTTGGTGGATTTATACACTGGATGATGGAGAATTCCTCTTCTGTATTAAAGCACTGTCACAAGAAGAGCGATAAGACTAGAAGACTCTTACCTTGCTAAAAGGAGCATACCCAAATATCTTGAGTCTTCTGCACCATTCTGGATATAGGAAGTCCTCAACATATGATGTGGGATTCAGAAGTCTTTTGGGTCTTTTCCCTTTTGTTTCCTATTTCTTGCACTATTGGACCCTACATGTCACCCTAAGTACTTGACAGGGATGTGTGCACTTCATTGTGGAAGAAAAAGAATTCTACTTGTTTTGGAGGGGGAGAAATATTTATTAACATCTCCGGTATTGTTTGTTGTGACAATTTTCAGGGATGTGGAGGTCAAGATACTCTTATCTCTTGTCCCTTGCACTTCCTTCCCAGGTTCAGGTGGTCAGTACTTTGACAAACATTTCTGTGTTTCTTTTACTGCACCTTGCTGTACAAAGCTATACAGGGACAGGATGCTTTGCAAACAGAATGGCAGTGGGATGTTGTTAAGATCCAATTATTATTGAGGTTCTTTAGAAATTCCTCTGCCCAAATTAAGGTGCAAAAAAGACCATATGCCAGTGACAATAATATGGATTTTATTGTATAGTAAATGTGAGAGAAGGAGAAAAGGAGTAGAA
>VZRF01011313.1:48160-109443 GCA_013396875.1 Vireo altiloquus | reverse complement strand
GGGGACAGAATAAGGAAAATATCGCCACTCCGTGGATCCCGATGATGTTCTGTTGAGCCTCTCCAGCTGGTGATGAAGGTCCCCCCCAGAAGCATAGAATCCAATGGGCATATATGCTCAGGCTAGGTAGCAATGTCCAGGCATGTCCCCCTAGCAGAGGGGGGCAATTACAGCAGTCTGTTACAGCAAACTCTGGATCTGTTGCATTGCATGCAGCCCTGTGGTGCAAGGCTGAGCACTTTGGGGGGTCTTTGATGGATTGTGACTCCCCCTCAGCTGCCTCTCTCGTGAGAGTCCCGTGGACGTGGCCTGTGGGGTTGGGGGGTCCACAGCTGGGCCAGTGTGTGTAATCGGAGGATGGGTGTTTATAGCCTCTGGCCAGAGGTTATGCCACACATCCAAAACCTCCTCCTCCCCCCTCGGTTAGGGGGAGTCTGTGTAAACCTGGCTTCTGTGAGCTGTGGTCTTCTCCCACCCCAAACTCAGCTGAGATGGCAGCTGGTGGCTTTGGCCTTTTGTGGATGCATACCTTTCCCTCAGCCTCTGGTGACTGAACAATAGTTTCCTTTTATCTAATCAGCAGTTTGACTTACAGTTCAAAGTTCTTCAAGGAGATTTCTCTGGTTGTAGCTTCTTTATAGTGAGCAAAATTTTATATCAATATTTTGAGGCATGAACTATTTTCAGTCTCTGACAAGTGTAATGGCAGGGCATCTCTTAGGCAGTATTGTGTAAGCAGCCACTGAGGGCACATGGTTTGTTTGGAGTAAAAGTTATGTTATCTTTGAAGGTACCACTGTCCTATATTCCTCATGGATTTTTTTTTTTCCTATTGGGTTGTGGCCAGAATTCTGCCCAGGGTTCTTGACAAAATCTTAGTAAATCTTCACAAAATAGTCTCATTAAGCCTTTCATATTTCAGATCTGTTTCTAAGAGTTTTCTGGCACTGTCCTTTTTTCAGGTTTATTTCTTTATGTGAGTTTTACTGACTTTTCTGTAGATCAGTTTCCACTCGTTTTTTTGGTTATGCTGTCCTCCCATTTGAGGAGCCCAGTAATTTCCTCTGTTATTCTGTATGCAGGATCAAGCAGTCTTTTTTAACTTACTTTGGCTTTCAGCACCTTCCAACTTCTTACGGCTATCTCCTTTTATAGTACTGCAGTAGACTTGTTTTAGCTAGACATGCTCCTGTCAGTTTAGGATGGGACCTGGGATCTCAAAAAAACAACCTCCCTACTTGAAAAAACACCCAAACTCTCCTCCAATTACTCTGCAGCAAGCACCCACTCATGGCATCCTTCCCTTCATAATCTTTTTTACCACTGTAAGCAGCTATACTTCAAGTTACCAATGTGTTCAGCCCTCCAGAGCAGCTGAGCATGTTCTCTTACAGATTTGTCAGACAGAACTAATGCCATGATGGAGTGGAAAGGAAAAAGTGGATCTAAAGAGTCTGCTGGGGCTGTAGAAAAGAGAGGGGAAAAAGCAATAAGCAATTAAGAACAGTGTGGGAGGAGAAGAAAAGGTTTTTACTTGGGCAGAATCACATAAGAGCTCTGTGACTGAGGCAGGATGGAGTCAGGCTATCCAGACTTCATTATTCCTGCTGTTTTCTAACTTAAGAATTCTAATTAGTGAGGGATGGGGCTCTGTCTGCAAAAAATACTCTCTCATTTGTGAGAGAAGCTTTGCAGATATAACCTGTGCACCGTGGAATTGGAAAGGAAAGCAACTCAGTCCAGAAATTTGTCATCTTCCCTAGGTGAATTTTGCAGCCTGCTTTTGGGCCTGTTTCTTGGTAAACTGTGTTTGAGAGGCAAACTCTTGATTTGTGGTGCAGGGCAAGAAAGTTTGCTAGTGTGACTGGTGGGTACCTGGAGGAAGAAAACTGAGGGGAAAATTCCTCAGGGAGCCTTTTTTTGATGTGACCTTTGCTGCTTGTCACACCAATAACTTCTGGGATGGTGTTTTTTGACTTTGTAGGCCTTTAGGAAGGTGGGACTGGAACAGGAATCCATGTGGCATGGTGCTAGGGTAATGGGCTTTAGCACAGCTCTTTCATGTTGCATTACTGAGCAAGAGAGGGACAAAAAAGGCATCTTACTAAATTCACAGCAGAACTTTTCCTTGAAGACTGGGGAGCCAAGTAAAAAACAGGAGAGCAATAAATGAACTTAACGCTGCAATAAGCTGTTGAGGTTCTGTGGACTTTCAAAGAATGTTTATTTGCTTTGTTTGTAAAGATGCCAGTGTGTGATGATGTGCATTTGAATCTTCTTGCATGTAAACAGGTGTATCTGTTAGTTAATGAATCAAATCAGAACTTGTGTTCTACCTGGAACGTAAGACAATTATATCAGAAAATTCAGTCAGGTAAAAAAAATTGGAAAGTGAACAGAAATTCCATTTATGTCTGTGATGGAAGAAGGAAGATGGTCTGAGAAGTAACCTTTTTTAATGTATGGTACTCTATGAAAATGAAGCCATAATAAGCACCATGAATTAATTATATGTATATTTCTTTGTATATAGTTAATTGGTTTAGTCCAGACAAATGTACTTTGATGGATTGTACCTAAAGGATTTTAACCCTTTGACTCCAGAATTCTGTGTGAGGTATTTGGACTTGCCAAAAATCACAGTAGATAATGTGATATATCAAGGCTGGAGCTTCTTGTGGTGCATGTGTGGATATTTAGATGTCAGTGAATCCATTTCGGAGGGGTTTCCCTTCACCTCCATCTCATGTCCCAAGCATGTTTCATGCTGTGTGCCATCACAGTGTTTGTGGAAAATACCTTAATTACCATGATTACTTAACACCGTTGTAAGAGCATCAACCCGCTAAAGTACAGTACAACTAGAATTACTGGTTTTGGCCAAGCCTCTGGAAGACAGAAGAGTTGCAGCTATTCCCACTTCATGCACCAGAGGTGGATGTGCAGGTCATGCTGGCACTTCTCTCCTACTCTTCAAATTTAGATCTGCATTGCTCTCTGTCTGCAGTGCTGTGGGTCTCTAAATGAAATTCATGTTACAGGCTACAGAGAAAATGAGGGAGTGGGGACAGTTTTGCTACAGAGCTGTTTTTGGAGGCAGTGTTATGGGCAGGAGTTAAGCCTCTTCTCATCAGAAAAATATAAATGTTTCAGGCTGCTAGGGCACAGACACACTTTATCAGCACCACCTTGCCTTCATGTTGGGTGATGGATGGGTTTTAACTTCCATTTAAAATTAAATTTGAAAATGGGTAAATCTGCAAATCCCTTGTTTACTGTAGGCTGTTAAAGTCCTTCAAACCAGAGTGAAAATTCTTAACCATATGGTTTAACGTGTCATACCCAAGTTCAGAGTACAGTCATGCTGGGGACTGGACACAGCAGCAAACTCTCCTTCAAACTACGTTTTTGAAGTGAACATGGCTTAAGCCTTTATTAATATTCAGCTCTTTACTGTATAAATCAGCTGGGCAGGGGGTCTTGACAGGATGCACTCCCACGGTTGTGGAAGTGTAGTTCCTGCTGGTAATCCGGAGGAGAAAAAGGCATGTCAATCTGCTGCTAGGCTGCAATGCAGCAGATGTCCAGATCCCATCCTCGTGGAAGCTCTGGAAAACTGCATTTCTCATGCTGAAGTCCAGGGTACACACTAGTCCCATTCCTTGTAGGTCAGGGTGGCAGCCCAAATCAGGATTAGGAGATGTGTCTACTCTTTCCTCAACTTGGGGTGTCTTTTAAATCTTTTAATTGTGTGTCGCCTGTTGTCTGACAAGTTTTTTATTCCATAAAAATGATCCCATGATGCAAAAGGTCCTTTGATTTGCATACACCTATTCTCCTCTGGTCTCAGGCCCCCTTTCAGGAAGCAGTGAAGAAAAAAATCTGACAAAAAAGGGAGTACAATACAAAATAATTAGCAACAATTAGGGAGATAAGTACAGGAGAATCAACCGGTGATTGACTCCCTCAACACTCCAATTCAGCATGTGCAGGGGCTTACTAGAACTTGTTTCTTACAGTTTTGACAGGCACAGCCTCTTTTCTTCATCTGTAGGTCCTGAGTCTAATATAGTGAAGTGTACTATGACTGGTTCATTTTATTGCTAGATAATTGTGCTTACTAAACCATTTTGCTGAAAAATTTTTAACATATCTCAGTGCTTTGCATCATCTCTGCTTTTCTGGACCTCTGAAGAAAAGAAAAAGCATTTTCAAGAAAGGATTGTTTCCTTGAACTTGAGGCCAGTGTGTTTGGCTTCCACTGATGCAGATTGCAGCTTACTTTTAATCACTAATGTTGTAAATGGAAAAGCATCACACATAAAGTTTTAGGTAAACCTCACACTTAATAAAAATGCCTAAAGCTACATAACTGCTTAAATAGATATAATACTGTATGTGTAACCTAATATGTAGTAAAGAAATGTGGCTGTGTGGGCACAAGAGCTGGCAGAGGTGTTGGAGCTTGGGAGCAGGGCAGAGCAAAGCCTCAGGGCAGCAAGACAGGAAAAGGGTTGATCTGTTTTTAGTGCATCATGCCAAATGATGGCATGGCTCTGGATAATCTATGCAAATTCACAGGGAAATGACACATTTCTCTGAATGTTCTCACACATGTACTGTGCCTGCACAGTACAGTTCTTGAGCTTGTAAATTTGTTTTAGCATGGCCTTTGTTCTCATTCATGAAATAAAAACTGAGCTCTTGAGCCCTAGAGCTTCAGCATGTGTACTGCCTCTTCATGTAAGAAAGGAGTTCCCAGTAAGCCCCTGCATTGCTGAATTAGAATGTTGAAAGAGCCAATCACCGGTTAATTGTCCTATACTTATCTCCCTAACTGTTGCCAATTATACTCCCCTTTTCCTCGGATCTTGTCTTCACTGCTCCGTATGCAAATAAGAGACCTTCGGCATCATGGTATTGTTTTGTGGAATAAAAGCCCCTCGGACAATGAGTCGTCACACAATATAAAAGACACCCCAAGTTGAGAAAGAAGGTGGACACGTCTCCTAATCCTGATTTATGCTTTTTGCTCTGTCACCCTGACCTACAAGGAACTGGACTAGTGTGTACCCTGGACTTCAAGCTGAGAAAGCGAGTCTTCCAGTGCTTCCATCAGGACAGGATCCTGACATCTGCTGCACTGCATCCTAGCTTCAGATCTACACACCTCCTTCTCCTCCGGGTCACCAGTGGGAGGTATGGCAGCGGGAGAGCATCCCGTTGGGCCCCCCCTGCCCAGCTGATTTATATAATGAAGAGCTGAATATTAATAAAGGCTTTAGCCCTGTTCATTTCATTCATGCAAAATTTAGCACAGGCTTTGTTTGAAAGTACTTCTCTGAACATGCTTACTTTTTGGTTTGGAACCTAACCATCTGCAGCCATCTGCTAGCAGTTGTTTGGTTTTGTCATGGATTTTCTTTTATTACCTTTATCATCTTTGCTTTCTTTCAGTGCAGTGTTGGTGCGATCTTCACATTCCATCTAGTTTATGCAGTGGATGGAAAATCTGCTGCTCAAGACCATGTCTTGCACTACTTTGCCCTTATATCATCCATTACACAGATAGGGCAATGATCTTGTTGGACTGTGCCCACTTGCTGAGCCTTTGTCTTCCTAGAGAAGATATTGGAGGTTAGGATTTTTTTCCTTTTTTTTCTTATCTCAGGGAATTTTTCTCCCATTTGTTGCCTAAGAGATGGCAGCTATGAGTACTGAAAAGACAAAAGATGTGGCCAAACAGGAGAAGAGGTGCAGTTGGCTGCAGTCTCTTAGTGGGGAAGTGAGCTTTGTAGCTGGTGGGTTTTCTCTTGGGAAGTGCAGAGATACCGAGAGACTTGGCTGGGGGTCAGGGGTTAGGCTCAGCCCCCTCCTCTCCATGTTTCGCTCTTGGGATTGGAGTGGAGACAGCGGTGGAGACAGTGGTTTTGGTGACAGACCACTCTGCCCGGGGTATTCGCTGCCACTGTGGAGTTGTGTCCTTCACTGCTTCTCCTTACCATGGGTGAGCCTCTGCTTGCAAGAGTAGCTGTTGAACTGGGACCTTATAAACACCGAACCTCACTGGGAAGGAGAGCCCTTCCCCCTGCCCCTCTCCAGAGAGTGTCCTGGCTGCTTGTGGAAGCCTGTCTGCCACTGCCCAGCTCCGCTGTTTCCTGCTGCTGCTTTGGGCTTTTTGCTACACTTTAGCTCAACACCCAGTGTCTGCCCGGAGCCCGCAGCTCTTATCACAGCTTCAGAGTTTTTGCTGCACTTTGTTCTACCACCCTGGGTGCGCTCACTTCTGCTGTTCCAGCCTGCTGCCCTGAGGTTCCTGCTGTAGTCTATTTTCCCACTCGGAGTGGCCCTGAGGCTGGCGATTTCCACTGAGTTTGCGAAGGGAACCAACCCCTTCTCTGTCTCTCTCTGCCTGAGTCACCACGGGAGAGGCGGCCGAGCTCGCGCCACAGCGCCCCCTGCCGGCCGGGGGAACATCGCACTTGCCCTGCCCGGCCGGGAGCCAACAGCGCCCCCTGCCGGCTGTGACCGTCACTGCACCCAAGGGGAAAGTGCCTGTGGCTGAGCGAGGCTGTGGTTGGGTCTCTGGTTTTTGTTAGTTGGTGCTGCTGTTCTTGTGGCTTGTTTGTCTTTCTATACATATGTATACTAGTAAAGAACTAATATTTCTTTTCCTACATCTTTGCCTGAAAGCCCTGTAATTTCAAAATTATTATAATTTGGAGGGAAGGGGGTCATATTTTCCATCCCAGGAAGGTTCCTGCCTTCCTTGGCCAACACCTGTCTTTTAAACCAAGACAGAAGATTTTAAAGATTGTGTGAATGGTTGCCTTCATTGTAATCCTAATTCTTTTGTTAGAGGTTGATTCTTATATTTGCTGTGTTGAAAAATGAAATTTCTGAACCAGAACTTCTAGTGTTACAGCAACAAAATCTGTTGTTGTTCCAAGAGTATTTTTTTTAGATGACAGAATGTCCTTGACTGAAAGAAAATTACTAAATATTAAACTGTGGCCTTATAAACTCTGGCAAAATGGTTTTTGAACAATGTGAACTTGTAACCTGTTGTGATACACCAGTGGGCTGAGCCTAACACCAGGATGGGACAATAAAAGAAGTCTGCTACAAACACAATGGAGAACTGACGTGAAGAGAGGGATTACTGACATTGTGGGGGGCAAAGATGATATTCCTAAAATGAAATAAAAATGTGACTTACTATGTTGACACAATTTCTGTTGTGGTCATGTGCGGTTAAAAGCAGAAAGTTTAGCAAGAAACAGCTTGCAGGATGTTGAGCAGGATGTTGGCAGCCTTCAGCTAAATGAATGATGGGCACATGGTGGTGAGTTTTAATGTGGTAACACACCCTCTACTTAGAATTCCCCTTTAGGGATGTTTTCTCCAGATGCCCAGAAACCGATAAGCCAGCAGGACCTGATTTTGTCCAGCCCTTCCCTGCAAGAGCGAGTGAGCAGCTACTAGAACACAAGTAGCTGTTATATTAGTGTGTTGGATAACCTGAGAGAATGTAGTGATTTATGAACTCATCGACAGACAAATGGTGCCATCATGGTTTAGAGTACCTCTGCACAGGACAGATTTCCAGCTGTAATTGAAATACAAGAGATGCTGAAGAAGGCAGAAAGGTATTGTGAAACAGTGATAAATATAAGGCAGACAAAGGTAGTGTTGGTGGTGGTAATGCTCCCCACGCTTTGTGGTTGGTACAAATTTTGCAAGGTCCCCCTATTCATGGTTTGGTCAAGGTTTACCAAGGCTCGCTGGGGCAGCCAGGAGAAGGTGCTGATAAGGACAAGAGGACACCTTTGGGCCTTTTAAGGCAGTGCTGCTACCTGGGGAAATGCTTATCCTGCTTAAGCATCACAGGTGGGGTGTTGAGGACCAGCCTGATGTGGTGCAAAGTCAGTATGTTGCTGTGTCGGAATTAACAATAATATTGGAGTTGAATTTGGCAACCCCAGTGCCTGATAGTAGCAATTACAACCAGTACTGGGCTGGGTTGCTTCATCAGTCAAAGAAATGTTGTAATGCACAGCTCTGTCCATCATGGCAGGTACTGGCAAAGAAAAGTAGTTATTACAATTTTTCCTTATTTTTAGAGCCTCTCTTTGGAGGTGCAGGATTGCTCTCCCTTCCTGCATGCTTGTTTACCCAGTGTAGTCTGTGGGTTGTACTCATTCAAAAAAACCAAAGAATCCTTGAAATCTTATGACTCAGCATCACTGAAAGTTAAACATGTACAGGAACGATACAGGTGGAAAAGCAAAGCCTGCAAGCCTGAAGTGCTAGAAGGGCTTCTTTCTGATGGATTTGTGTTTCTATTAGACTAGTCCAAGCAAATTAAACATTGCAGTTGTCAAATGACTTCAGTCTAGTTCGTCAAACTTGCCCTTGAACATTAATTTATTTTAAAAATAAGCAACAAAAAAAGAACAAAAGTTCAAAGCTTTGCACTTAAACTTTAGTAGCAATTATCATGATGGGAATAAAAAAAGTTTCTAGAACATGAGCTCTGTGTATGTCTAAATAATGGACAGAGTTAAATTTTATTCGTAATAAAAATAGAATTGAAGGCAATAGAAATCACATGTAAAGTTGTAAGTGATTGCTATTGCCTAGATTTTCACACACCTAATTTACTATAATTGTATATAATGAAGGAGTATTACCTATAACAGCCATCCTTCTCCCCAGGTACTCTGTTCCATCTGAAAAACAGAGGAGAGCTTGTTCCAATGGATTGTTTATTTCAGTGAAATTCAGCAGCTGTTTTCAAAACAATTTGCAATGAGAATTTGGGTTACTGTGAGGATGCTGTTGCCTTCTTTTCAAGCAATATCATTATATAAAGCAGTGCACATTTTCTGTATGCTGGTCAAATCTAACACAGTATCTTCACTAACATCTGAACATCTGCTATTTCTGTAGTGTATTGTTATGAGCTGGTTGATATAATTAGATGCTCAAAAATTGATGTGCTGTATTTTAAATTAATTACATATTCATGCATACTTCTAATGACACTGCAGCTCAAGCTGCATTGCCCAGAACTTCGGACATACAGCTTCCCATCTTCCATTTGGTGGCTGTAACTCCGTGGTACATCTGATTGTGTTACTTTTCACAGAACCATAGAGTGGGTCAGATTAGAATGGACCACAGTGGGCCATCTGGTTCAAACTCCCTCCTCAAGCAGGGTCATCCCAGACCACATGGCACAGGATTGCATCCAGGTGGTTCTGGAATGTCTCTAGTGAGGGAGACTCCACACCCTCTCTGGGTGATCTGTTCCAGTGCTCAGTTACTGCGCAGGTAAGTTCTTCCTCATGTTCGGGTGAAACTTCCTGGGCATCAGTTTCTTCCTGTTGCCTCTTGTCCCATTTCTGGGCATCACCGAGCAGAGCCTGGTCCATGCTCTGACCCCTCCCTGCAGACATTAATGAAGTCTCCTCTCAGTCATCTCCTCTCAAGGCTGAACAGCTCCCTCAGCCTTTCCTCATAAGGAAGATGCTCCAGTCCCTTCATCATCTCGGTAACCTCCACTGGACCCACTTCATGAGATCCATGTCTCTCTTGTTCTGTGGAGCCCAAAGCTGGACACAGCACTCCAGATGTGCCTCATCAGAGCTGAGTAAGGGGCAGGATCACCTCTTTCCACCTGCTGGCAATGCTCTTCCCAATGCACCCCACAATCCCATTGGCCTCCTTGGCCACAAGGGCACTGCTGGCTCAGGGACAGCTTGTTGTCCACCAGGACCCCTAGATCCTCTCCAAGGAGCTGCTCTTCAGCAGGTTGGCCCCCAGCCTGTGATGGTGCCCAGGTGCAGGACACTGCAGTTCTGTATGAAGTCATCATATTCTTTCGTCTTCAACAAAGCTCCCTGTGCTTACTCAGTGCTCACACACTTGACTAAATTAAAGCATTAACAGTTGCCAATTACTTACACCCTGAGAAAGTTCACATATGTGTCAGGCTGGTCCCCAAAAAGCTGCAAATTTATGCGAATTTCACTGCAGGATTTGTGTGTGACACCACTGGGAAATGAGGCTTCATTAAATGAAAGTGCAAGTTTTGTATTTTAGGTTACCAGAAAGAGTACTTACTCATTGTTTTTGCAAGGTCGTTTTGGACACCTTTAGAAAAGGTTTCTGTTAATTTGCAGATGTTAGGGTGTGCTAGGGAAGGATAAAAATAACAATTTTTTTCATAGTTGACTAAGTTAAGGAAACTAGATACTAGTTCCTAGTTGACTAATTGATTTTAAGGGCTTCAGATCAAAGGCACTGATATATAGCAAGGAATTTAGTACAAAATACACATCTTGGTGATTAGCAAAGATATATTTGTTGAATTTTACTTTTTTTCAGTGCATTGGGTGTTGGCTATTTTTAAAACTGCCTTTTTAATTGTAAGCCTTAAGGGTCACTTCATCAGCTCCCTGAGATGACTCTCTACTCAACAATAAACTTGTAGTCATCTCATTTTGGTCAGTTAACCTGTTATTACATCCTAGTGGCCATTGGACCACCTTGATTTCTTTCACTTAACAGAGACTGTAGTTTTTTGGAGGCTACAGACAAGTGAGCTTCAGGGAGCTGATTTATGCCAGCTGAGTCATGTGCTTTCACAATCCAGTGTCTGTTCTCTAAAGTACTCTGTAATTTTTCCTTTAAAAATATCTTTGAGAGGGTTTGAGGTTATTTAATTGCAATGCCAGAAGTGTACAGAATTAAAGTGATTTTAGTCTAATAAATCATGTTACTTAGCAGCTGAGTTTCTTCTTACTTGTCAGTACTGATGCTGTGAGCAGTGTTTATTTCATGAGCATGTGAATTTTTGTTCTGCTGTTGAAGATGGAACAATCTCTTTGGTCATTTATGTCCTTGGGGAAAAAATGGCTCTTCACCCACTTCAATCTGATCAGATATGCTGGTGATCATTAATCATCTTGTTCCCTGGCTGATGAGCTCTACCTGCTTATCAACCTTCTGGGCTAACCTGAGTTCATCTGGCTGATGACGTGAGGATGCAACAAAGAGGCTCTATCAACAAAAATAACTAAGTTGACTGTGTTGCTGTTAGTGCTGTATCAGTGGAAATAGTTTCAAATGCTTTGAAACAAGGTGTTGGTGTAATTTGTTTTATGTAGAACACCAAAGTATTTCAGAACACTTCATACCCTCTCCCTAGTGCTATTAAGATGCAAAATGTAGTTGTCCCTCCCTGCCCCTATAGTCCCCTTCCTGGAACTCGATCTGCCAACTCCTGACTTCGTGTTGCACCATACATGTCTGCAATGGGTTCTGCATGTTTTATTATGATGAAGTTTTCATAAACAAATACATCTGAGATCAAAGGCAGGAGCTCCTTTCCAATGGCAAGTTGGATGAAGGTCTTAACTGAAGCACCATCTAAAAACTGTTCCATTCTCTGGAAACTTGCCACTCATTCACAAAAGCTGCTGGGAGTAGCTAGAGGTTTAACAGGATGAGGTATTGGAAGCAAAATTAATATTTCTTGGGTGTTTTTTTCTTTTCCCTTCCAGTGGGCGAGTTTGTGAGTGATGCCCTTCTGGTGCCAGACAAGTGCAAGTTCCTTCACCAGGAAAGGATGGATGTGTGTGAAACTCACCTGCATTGGCATACTGTTGCTAAAGAGGTACGTTCATCTGTCTTGAAATTTCCTACCTTCCTTCTTTCAAGCTGTGTCACTCTTCTGAGGATGACTTTAAGTATAGCAGCAATGTGGAAAACAAAAAGCGACACTTTCAAATGTTTGAGTGAATGGCATTTTGGATTTTTTTATAAGGCAGGAAATGGGAGTCAGAGCACAGTAGAGTCCATGACTAGGTACTTAACACTGACCTTTGAATGTTGACCCTCTTTCATAGCATTATTTATAGCACTATTTTTTCCTTCACATTCACTCACAAACTCCAGATTCCTGTGTTAGCACTGGAACTAAATGCCTAGGATTTGTCTTGAATCATTATCCTGGGTGGATATTATCCATTATTTATCACAGATATTGGTATGCCAGGTGTCCACAGAGATCAAACAGGCCTCAGGGAGTGCACTATGTGAAATTCAGCAGAAAAGGGTAGGAAATCTGATCAAACTAGGACTAAGCAAAGGCATTTTGCAGTCAGGCACAGAGTTTTTAATTTAACAGTGCTTTACTGAAAATAGAAATAAACTTAATTGCTAATGTGTTTTTGACTTTTTTTCTTTATGTAGAGAGATTTTAGGAATAAAAACTGAGATGAGTTGCCAAGATTTCTGACTGCTATTTTTTTTGGAACCTCTTAGTTTTTACATTATTCCACCTTCTGGAGGTGAAATTTGAAATGTCATCAGCAGCTTTTTAAATTTTCAGTTCTTGCTTGAATTATACCTAAATGAAACATTTAAGGCAACAACCTTCACACAGGGCAATTCTAGTTCATTTTGCAAACTTGCAAAATTGAAATGGCGATAGCCTGGGAGAACATCATCACTGTGCACCACTGAAATATTTTCATTTTTTCACCTGTCATGCATCACTCTATCTTTAAGGTGTAATTACGCATGACTGACTGTTTTCCAAACAAGGCTAGGAGGTATTGTACTGGCAGTGGTGTAAGACCAGACATAGTGTGTTTCCAGTGTAAGAGGTATTTCAAAAGTTGATCTACCTTGTGGTGGAGTCTTCAATAGCATTAATGCATCAGGATTGGGATTAATACATCAAATAATTATTCTGTCATCAAGTTTTCTGTTTATGAGGCAGAGCCTGTGAGGATTTTAGACAGGAAGATATGGAGTTATCATATATATAGGAGGAGACAAGTCTTCTGTTCTGGGAAAGAGGGATAGCTTGTTGCTTACAGTGGACATAGGTAGGGAGCTGCTTACACTCTAGTAGTGAATGCAAGTGTAACCTTTGTAAATCATGTATCAAATTTCAGAGATCATGCAGTTCGTCAGCTTTAACTTCCTAAGGCAGTATGCAGCCCCTTCATATTTTCTCAAGGTCTGTGACATTTTTTAGTCTTCCTCCATGCCAATATTGTTGCTGCTTTTTTTTTTCCTCTTTTCTGCAGTCCTGTAGTGAGAAGAGCATGAATCTGCACGACTATGGCATGCTGCTGCCCTGTGGAATCGACAAGTTTCGTGGTGTGGAGTTTGTCTGTTGCCCGTTAGCAGAGGAAAGCGACAATCTTGATTCAGCTGATGCTGAAGATGATGATTCAGATGTGTGGTGGGGAGGTGCAGATGCAGACTATGCAGATGGAAGGTACAGTGACTTTGTACCCTTCAACTTGCTATTAAGATGCCAGAAATCTGTCTAAAAGACCTTGGCATAGAAGAGTCTTTGCACTTTATACATGAACTTGCAGATACAGTGGTTGAAAACATCAGTGTTCTAGTCTTTTTTTTTAGCCTTCTACAGAAAAGTTTTTCCTTAGAATAGTTAGTACAATTTTTAGTGCCTTTATAATTTCTTCAGTGAGAAGTATTGCCGTATTTATAACAGAAATGCTTAAATCATATTTTTTGGCAAATAAATGATAAATAGTGTACTCCTAAGATGGTTCATGTGCAGTCTGGGGTACTGCAGCAGGTAGTAGCCAACATAACCGGTAGAGGTTTTGAAATGCCTTCACTCATAATTGACATTAGCTATGTGCCATTATTGCCGTAAGAATATTTTTCTGCTGACTGTTAGTTTCTAAACATGATCTAAAAGAAAATGTGTTTAAATGCTAGCCTTTCACACATTCGTTAATATGCTGCTGTTGAGAAGAAACATGGAGGTTTCCTTTGCAAGGCAGCGATGGATGAGAAGTTACCATCCCTGTCCTTAACCTTCCCATCCCCTGTCCACATAGGCTAATTTTATGGGTCGTAACTGTGTTGTTATGCTCAGTGTTAACTGAGTGCTCTGGTGGTCTGGTGCTGTTAAAGGTTTTTCATATCACTCTCCTGAGAATGTCAGACAGCAGTTGTAAGAGCGGAGTACTGTGTCATGTGCTTGCAACTGGATGCCAACAATTTGCAAAGATGGCTTTCTTCATAAACTCTGTTTGTGCTCCTCAGGCTTTCATCACTTCATACTGTACTACTGTAGTGTTTCTACATCTTTTCTAGTACAAATAATGCACAAAATCTAAAACCTGGGGCTGATTGCAAGTGGCTTCAAGGCGTACCCAGAAAACAAGTGGGGACCAAATTATGTGAATAATGCAGAAATTTAATAGGTCTGAATTGTGTTATGTTTGGACTGGTTAATAATCTAGATGGAAACAATTTGAAGAACAGTGCAGAAATGTAGGACAGAGACTGAATTGCTGTAATTTGGTGCAATGAGATGGCATTAAGACGTAGAATAATTAGAAACTATATCATGGTGGGCAACTAAATCTTTCCTGGCAAAGCATTAATAAATGTTGCAAGGAAGAGTCCTTTGTGGATAATGGAATATGTTTAAAATAAATATTTCCCCGTGGTAATTTCCAGTTTTCTGTCATAAACAGGAGTGAATGGTCAGACTGTTTGATGCAAAAGCCTACTTCAAAGAACTTTGCGTATTCCATATTGATATCTTTGGACATTCTTCTGATATGTACTTCCAAAATCTGTCAGTGTCACTATTTATAATCCTTTCAGTAGGATTTGTAAAGCTGCCTTTGGACTGTTGCTGTGTCATTTCTGTATATTTAATTTAGATTTTGATTGGGTGTTTAAATGCTCTCTCATTCTAAGAAATTAGTGCTGATCTTATTCTAATGAAATGTTTGTTTTTTTCATTATATCTATATCTATACATGCAAGATAGATCTATCCATCTATCTTATATATCTATTACATGTCTTTTATAGGTAACATATTTATTATATTTATACACCTATATATAGTAAAATCAAAGATTCCAAAATTATTTTAAGTAAAAGAGCTTACAGGGGTATAGAGTACTTCTGTTTGTAAGGCAGATACCCATTTTATTTCTGTCTTGTTTGTGTTTGTCACTGAACATTTAATTTACTATTGTAGTCCATTTTCTTCCTCATAAGGCAGTTTAATATCTGAAGAGATGAGTTCAAGAATAACTTCATAAATTTTTTATCCTCTAGGAATGGGAGCTGTAATTGCATTTCAATTCATTTCTGAAATTCCAAGCAAATACCAATTTATTTTTTCACCCTCCCCTCTCACAAAAGTCCTTGCAAAAAGAAGATGAAAGATCCTTCTATGGGGCACTTGTACTTCACTTGCACATGAAGAGCCAAGCAATTGGTAGTTCTTTTAGACTGACTCACTCGTATTTCTTGCTGCCTCTTTGGCTTCTCAACCACATTTAAACTGTGTGTATTGGAACCAGAAGTGCTCTTGAATATTAGTTATATATATGTATATCTTTAAAAAGACATTCTTACACAGCAGTAGGTGGTAATTCAAATTTTGTGTGTGTGTATATTTATTCATATCTGAGCATATGTTTATGGGGCTATTGATACATATATAGTCCTGAACTGATTGTGAGGGAGAAAGGAAATGTAAGGTAGAGGAACACTTTGCTAATTCTAAATTGCCAATATTCTCTGCTGTTAAAGCACTTCTGTTTGAAGTGCTTACTCAAGTCTACATTTTTCATCTTACGTGGGTCCCCAAGTCAAAGTGAAGGTGACATGTTTGAGGCAGAGGTGACAAGCTGAAAAGCAGATGATTCTATTCTTGTTTCTCAAAACTGTGACACGGCAGAATCCAACAAATGTGGATGATCTATTTTGAGGTAACCATGTCTCAAGCTATCAGGTCTAAATTTTAAAATATTTGCGTTTATGGTTCTGAATGTGTAGAGGAAAGCACATTGCAGCCATTCAGTTAATAACTGCCCTTTTTCAGACTGTTTTGTTTTCATCCCCAACAGTTGTCCTTGAGGCACTGTATTTTATTATTTTTGCTTTTTCAAGGGTGTTTTTTTTCTCTGCTGGATGAAGAAAAACTCAGCAGCATGTTGTAGCCACACTATTAGAGGGCACATGGAGGCATCTTGGGCTGCGTTGCCTCATAGTTGGATGTCCTTCCCACCCAATATTTGACCACCACCTGGGTATGGATGTAAAAGGATGTGACTTGCTTGTGGTGTGGCTTGTTGGCAGTACTTGGAGGAAGGTGAGAGGGTGTATTTTGATGACTGGTGATATATATACCTGTTTTATTCACGAGGCAGGATCCACACGTGCTTCTGAAGTTGTCTTGTCATGCTCATCCTGAAATAGTCTGTAACTCTGACAAAGAGGTGACAAGCATTTTTCAGCACTGGAGATTGTTGTTGCTATCCACACCTTTAATTAAAATTTATCTTGAAGTCTGCCTGAGGGACAGTCAGATGTAGGTGCTGACATTCAGTATAAATGCAGACCTCTCCCTGCCTAGCTATAGCTCAGTCAAGTGACCTGCAAGCTTTGGCTGCCCTTGCAACTCAGCACAGCCTGGTGGCCCTCCTGCCTGTGTATGGGAACTTGGCGGAAGCTTTGGTGTCCTTGATGTCCAACGTCTTTAGGAGTGACGGCCAAGCTGGAAACTTCCATGTTTCTTCTCATATCTGCCTCTCCTTATCGTCCTGTCAATGTATGTCAGACCTCCCAGGCTTTCCTTCCTACTAGGAGAGCAGTCTGCTGTTATTTTCCTTCTTTCATGGCAGGGAAACTGAAGCACTATAAGTCTCACTGTTGAGAGTTAATGGAAAGCTTTTCCTTAAGTCCCATAGCTCAAGAGCAGAAGAAGGTGCCTTAACTTCATCCAAGTCTTTCTAGACCATTTAGGTATATTTTCAAGGTCCAAAATAGGAGATTTCATTTCTCATTGTTTTCCCCTCAGAAGGTTAGGCCAAATTAATTTCTCTGGTGAAAAAAAGGTATAAAATGCTGATGTAATGATGGCATAGTGTTGTAAATGACGCATTGTGGCCAGCAGTGTATTTTACAATGGTTTGTTTTACAGTTTATGAGAAACTTCTGCCAAGCAAAGTTTTATGGTTTGTTCATACTTTCCATTAACATAGTTAATACAGTAGGGTTTTTACTACAATAAATAATCCAAAAGAACACAATCTGTTTTGTGCTGATAATTAGGCATCTATGAAGTAAAACTAAAACAAATTTATGCTATAAAGCATGATAATCATGTTCTCTGATTTTTCAACCCTGTACCAGACTGAGCTTAATGATGAGTGCTCATCTACCAAATGCTGAAAAAAAAGTATCTGAAATGATGTATCTTTTTGAATCAATGAAGAGCTTGGGGTTTTTTGTCAGTAGTATTTGGAGCTAGTTTGGGTTTTTGTTAGCTTAGGCAAGAAGGTTTTTGGTTTGTTTTCCTTTCCCTCGCTTTGGAGAGGCTACAGCAGCAATCATTTGGTGGCTTTTTTTTTCCAAGTGAATTGGATGGTTTTGTTTTTGTCTGAGATCAGAGAGAAAAATTGACAAAAGAAGAATCGGCCGGGACCAATGGGAAGGCAAGGGGCCATTTTGGGGTCAGACCGTAGAAAAGTCTAGTCAACAAGAGAAAGGACAACAAATCCACTAGCTTCATCTGCTAGGAAGAGGGGACCAACATCAGAGATTCACCAGCTTCCCATCTGTTTGCCCAAGCTGCTGCATGAACCTTTTGTTTGGTTGGGGTTTTTTTTCCCTTGAGACAGGAGCCAGTGCCATTTTTTTCTCCCCACAATATTGCCAGCCGTTGTGTTTTTGTTTTTCCTTTCCCTGGCATTTTGAGCTTTTGTATTCTGGAGTGGGTTGCAGGGGTGGGTGGAATGTGTGTAACGTCTGACAATTCAAAATCTAGCAGTTATTCACCTTTTTTTTCTTGTGCCATGTGGGCACTCTCTCAATAAGCAGTGGAGTTTTTTTCACTTTCATCCTCTAGTATTAATTTCTTTTTGGCAGAAAGGGATTGTTGGAACCCTTTTTTTTTTTTTGAGAAATACTTATTCCAGAGTGTTTTTCTCCTAAACTTGTCTCTAAACTGAGACATCCCTCAACCATTCTCCATAAGATTTGTGCAACAGACCATTCCATAGCTTTTTTGTCCTTTCTTTTGAAATTTTTGGCTATTCTAAAGCTAAAAGTATTATTGATCAAGAAAAAGAAAGGTGTTGAGGCTAAATTTTTCATTGGAAACATTGTCACTGGAGGAAAGAAAAAACTAATTTCAAAAATTAATTAAAATCTGTTTTGTCTCTAAAGTGTTCGTCTGTTTTGAAGCCATCTTGCCTCTCATAAGAAACAGTGAGTTCTCACTGATGTAAGCTTTTTCATTAAATTGGAAAGCTATTTCCTAAAATTTCAGTGGGAATGCTCCAGTGGGAATCTCTTAAATGATTCTTTCAAAAAGCATAACATGAAAAAACCCCAACCCATGCCCTGCTTCCCTACACTTGAGCTGGTGAATCTGAACCAAACGTGAAGCTGGACAATGGGTCTGTACTGCAGGTTCTGCCTTAGAAGAAGAAAATTACTTGCATTTGGATGGATAAAAAGATTTCTATTTTTTCCATACTGTGCAGACTGAACTGTAGGCTGTTAATAGCCCTGAAAACTTAAGGAAAACTGAGCCTTGTGCCTGTTGCAGTGATTCAGGATCTGCTTGATGGTGAGCTCGGTTGTCTGTGACACAGAAGCAAGGAAGCGTTGCAGCCAGAGGAAGTGTTTTCATCAGCTGTCCTAATGCAAATTGTTCCTAATTAGGAGTCAGTGCCCTAAAATGAACACTTGGAATTACAAACTTGCTTTCTTGTTCTTGCTTTTTTCTTGCTTCCTTTCTGAAGTTTTCCATGAGTAGAGGTTAACACCAATTATTGAGATAGGAAGATTTTGCAGTACAAGAGTTATCCATCACTAAATTGCTATTTCAGGGAAATAATTCATTTAGGGAGATAATGTGGAAGGTGTTTTGCAATATAATATTTCAGGTAATTGGTCAGAAGTTTACATCATCTTGATTTTTGTGGTAGAACTGTTAGAAATTGAAGTAGTTTTCTATCTGTTCTAAACAGATCTATCTGTTAACAGTCAATCTTATCTGAAAACTTATGTGTTCTTATAAATATTTTAATGATAAAACTTAATCCCTTGTATGTATAAATTAAGCTAAGGCATCTCTGAATTGTATAATATACAGTATAATTGCATAATGTTACTGCTTATATTGAAGAACTGTGGAAGTATTTTGTCCTATTTGCATATTTTGTATGCTGTTAGCATAGTCTGTGTCTCACATTCCTATATTAATTGAGTTTGTCGCTTCTGTTGGCTGCTACTTAAAATATTCAGCTAGCTCATTACATCTATTTTTAATAACAATTTTAAAAATTTTTATCTTGGAGGTAATGTTGTTAAAACAAAATTCTGAAAGCATAGAAACACAAGAAAAGTAATGACTAGCAAGACTGGTAAGTGCTGGATATCTTCTTAAGACAAGAAAAGTTAGAATGGAATTAATGAAACAGCACATTGCTTTAAGAGGTAATTGCAGTGATGCTGAGCTGGCAAATCCAATCACCTTTTCAGTATAAAGCATTAACTGAAGTGATGGATGCTGCTCTGGGAGGAGAAAATTAATCTAGTTGAGGAAGTGATGAGAAGATAATCAGGCTTTCCTGACCCTTGATGAAAACAGTTGTAGCTGTGCAGGCTACCTTTATGACTTCAGTGAATTTTGAGCTTGTTTCAGGAGGCATCAAAATTACACATTTGGTAGGAGGTTTACTTGCAGAGAATTGTTACATTTGGTAGGAGGTTTACTTGCAGAGAATGGTTACATTTTCTTGACCTCACAAAAGAGAGCCATCAGCTGCCACATTTTCCTTAAGTACCAGGCAACAATTTTATAAGCAAAATTTTTAAGTTGCCACTTATAATGACTGGTGATGACTGAAATGTGGGACAGAAAGGTTTGTGTAATAATCAGCTTAAGAAACCCTTCTGATAGATCTATGAAAGGTTCTCAGAAGTTCTTGTGACATTGTGATAGATACTGCCCCATTTCAAGAGCTGTATTACTTATAATGCATGAAAAAATGGGAAGTGAGAATTTTAAGTCTTGGGGTTTTGACACATACTGTCATATCAGCATGACTATGTGCTGGAGGATGCATAGCATGATATGCCCTCATAAAGTTATTTGGCAGTTCCTGCTCTGCTTTACCTTTCAGAAATACTTGTGACCTGTAACTAGAAGTAAGAGCTTGGCATTGGGGTGGTTTGTAAGAATTTCAGGATTCCATCTCTTGTGAAGCTGTACTTTATTAGCACAGTGGACTAAAGAGTCTTCTGTAGTACTTTTTTCCCTTTGCCTTCTAAGAAAGGCTACACACTTGGGATACATAGATGAAACACCAAAAACATCTAGGAAACATTTTTTTCCCGGCAGAAAAAAACATTGCATTCTAATCTTGAATTTTCAGCTTGATTACATGATGACAAACCCTTCCTTCACATGGGTTCTCTAGTTTAATCACTGCTGATGGGACATATAACACTGAAATTCTGACCTCAGTGAAGAAGAAGAGGCTTAAACTGTAAAATGATGACCTGGAGAACTGGATCTGTGCTTGTGTTCTGACAACTCGTTTGCCAGGCTTGGCATGCTGTGGCCACCATAAAAAACTTAGTGTGAAAGGTGCCCCTTTTTCTTCTGGCTGTGTGAGTGGAGATTATCTGCTCTGCAGAAGTCCTGGCCTCTTGCAGCTGCTGCTGCTGGCAACCATATTTAAGAAGTTTAAGATGGCACATTCTTGAAAAAATGTTATTCAATTTCTTAAATTGAACATCCAGAAATATTGCAGGCTTCAGGTTTGGGTTTTTTTGGTGTGTTTTTTTTTTGTTTGTTTGTTTGTTGTGGTTTTGTTTTGTTTTGTTACGAGTTTTTTTTCTCAGTTGTAGAACAAAGTTATTCTTCCAGTTTTCCCCTGTTGTCCTTGTGTGACAATAGCAAGATGGTGAATTCCACAAACAGGGCAAGTACTTGGTTTGGTACAGATTTCACTCTGTCTGCCCTGGATAAGCTGTAGGATAGCATGTTGAACGAAGAAACACTGAGTATTTCATTCTAAATACAGCAGAAACTTTTGTGGAAAGAAATATGTTGTAACAGATCTGGATTTTTCTGCTGATTCTCAAACAGAGCTGTGCAGATGATCTTCCCTCTGCCCTCTTCCATCACATTCACTCTTAATGCATTTCTGCCATCAGGATTTTCAACATACTTATTCATTGTCATCAGGCTCACAAAGCCTGATTTTGTGTGTTTGCAGGTTTGTCTATTTTTCCAGTTTCTAAGTTTCTCTTCAGCAAAAATAATCAAATCAAGTAAGCATATAGGTTAAATACATTATTGTTCTGTTCTCTAAAAATGACATACTTCTTGCTGAATCTTCCATCTCCTGAAGAGAACTGTCAGAACTGCAACACCAGCAAAGGCTTTGTTTCAGAGAGAGAACTTGGTCAGTTTTGACAGTTTTCTTGCCTATCAGTCAACAAGAACCATCTGCAAGATGAAATGCTACCTCGTACATGTGGCTTTTTAAGCAAATCAGCTGTGGAAAGAAATTTCTAATGGTATAAAAGATGTTATTTAATTATGAGGGGCAAGGGTAAATATATCTGTCGGAGGCAGTAGGGCAAGGAATGTGTGTTTCGTTTGTATAAATGTTCTATTTAAAAATTGGATTGAAAGATTCTTTGTGCAGCTTTTCTTGTTTTCTACAAATTTAATGGAAACAGGCACATATTTTGGTATTGTTTTTATATTAAAGCTTAGTTACAATAAAGGAGAGAGAGGGAGTCTGAAGCATGTAATTCAGTTGGTTTTTCTGTCTAAGAACTCAGAAACAGCCTTTGAAATAGCTTATTTGATTTTTTAAATTAGGAAACGTGAAAATAAAGATCATTGCAACCTCTTCAGTAAAGAAAAACAGAATGGAAAATTATTAGAAGTGACAACATGAATGTCTGAAAAATGTATGAATATGAATTGTCTTTCCCAGCTTACAGTGCAATGGAAGGTGCCCGTTTGAGTTCTTTTAAGTCTCAAAGTGTCTTAATAGGTGTTTATGTGTCCAAATGTGATATTATTTCTTCTATGTGTGAGATACCCAATTTCCTAACATAATAGAAAATCCAAGCCTAATGAAAATAACCAAGGCACTTTTTGAGCATTTTTTGCTTTTGTGGTCACTTAACAGGCCAAGACCAGAAACATTGCTCTGGGTGAGACTTTCCATTCTGTAATTTTCCAGACTTTGATACCAATAAGCCATTTAAAAAATCATAGACCAGACATCTGGCATAACCCTTTTAGTTCCTGGCTCTGTGCCTAATCTCACAACTGCAGTGCAGTTTAATTTTTGTCCTGCTGTCTATTCCCACCTCCCTGATGCTTAAAAAACCCAGATGTCTTGGTTAAAATCCCTTACTCATAGACTTTAAAGAGGAGTGCTGAGATCTCAATTTCATACTTGTCTTTGGCTTCCTTTCCTCTCTCTAGCCCATGCAAAAGTACTTTGGTAGGTGTTGCTTAATTCTGCTACCTGGACTCTCAGTATCATGTACTTACTATACTCAACTTAATATTGAAGTCAGCTTTTTTGGTGAAGTCAAATAACAAAGTACAGTGGGAAAAGTGCTCATGTGCCAAAGTGCACCATTCAATTAGTTTGTAGTTTAAAGTAGTTCCTGTTTTCCTTCAAGTGTTTAGTTGGTGACACCATTCAGAATGCGGTGGTGGGATCAAACTTGGTTTCTGAGAAATCTTGTCCTTTGAAATTTCAGTTCAGAAGAAATTTTTCTAGCATGCATGGTTTGGAAATATGTTAGGTGGAAAATACCCAGGCCTCAGATGTGCAGGTTTGCTGAGGGAGATTTTGTTTCTTTGCCTGTTAGCTTTCTGATTTTCTTTTAACCACAAGGCTGGTAATTAAGCCACCTCAAATACACTCCACTTCTTATCTGGATTCCAAGCATATGTCTTACTCTTGTGATTTGCTTTCGGTTTCTGTTTTGTGTTTTCTCTCAAGGCATGTAGAGGTTCACTGTTGGATCTGTCTGTTTCTTCTTCCACAGCTGAAGAACTTTGTGGTCTGGATCTTTCCTATACATGAGGATAAATATGTTTCTGTATTCACCATTATTCCTTAGCTGGAAGCAAAGCTAAACCCAGGTGGAATACTTGACAATCCTGTCCCCTCCCAGCAGTCCTGGAGTTCGTTTGGAAGAGCTGTAGAGGGGGTAGGGTTTTGTGCTTTTGGGAAGCTGAAGCACAAAGGGCTGGAAACTGGGATGGTGTCACTTGCAGTGATAGAGGTTATGGATGCATAAATTACCATCAGCGCAGCCTGTTAGACTGAAAGAGCACATACAGGAATTGCTTCTCCTGTGTTAACTTCCACAGCTGTCTGGAGCCAACATTGACCTTGCTCTCTTTGCCCAGGCAGCAGCTAATTACTGCTGCTGTTTGGTTCTTATCCTGGAATTAGCTTTCCCCCAGCTATTGGCTCAGGCTTGGTGGCTGATAAAAACTATAGTCAAGATGGGTGGGCTCTGTCTGCAATAAAATACAGTTACAAAGTATAGTGAATGCTAATCTTTCCAGATATTAAAACACATCTTGAACAAGTTTGCATTCTTTCTTTCACCCACTGATGGAGTATACATTTTTGTTCAAGTTATTTGACAAAATCACGGTAAAATTACATCAAAATGGATGAGCATTTATTGCAGACCAGCAGGAAACACTTCCTGTTGGAGTCTAGGAAAAGCTTGGGAACTTTTCCTGCTCCTCTGGCTGTTTGTTTTACCCTCAGAGCTCCTCAAAAAAGGCTTGGCCTGTGAACCAAGCTCATGGGAGCATTTGCCCCCACTTCTGGGTTAGCTGGGAGCACCAAAGAAATGAGGAGATGGTTGTTTAGTGCACCACAGAATGTGTAGTTGTAGTTTTTAGGTTTTGCTATGTATATTATATGGAGCCAACATGGAGATTCTAGGGTGTCGGCTCCTTCATCTTCTTCTCTCTTCTCCTTCTCTTCCTTTTTCCCTCTGACATGAGTTCCTGTGACTTGTTAATTGGTAGATAGAATTTAGTGTAGAGGAGACATATCAATAAGGTTGATATTCACTGGTTTTGGGAACAAAATAAGATACATAAAGCTTTCTAATTGGTTGATAATAGATATAAAAGCTACCTGCTTTGGGTAGCCATTGCCATTCTGCCCTCGTGTTCCTGGAGGTCACAGCACAGTCTGTGCCTCTGAAACTTTGATAAGAACAAGAAATAAGCAAGCTTTGAAACAGCAGAAAGAAGCCTCATTTCATCTTTTCGGGACATGGGACACTGAAATAAGGAACACAGCCGGGCCAGATGTCAGGGTCCAAAGAAGAACACCTCCCCCTTGACACTTCCCAGTACTGGTAATTAGTCCATAGTTATTTGCTATCCTAAATTGAAAACTTTGCATGAAGTTAGTAGCTGCAGAGACAAAACTTCTTAAAATGTAGCTTATGCTCCAGCCCCATTATTTCTGAAACACCATTAGAAAGGAAAACTCATTGTTCTTGTCATCTGTTTTCTGCCTTTGTCATTCTTGCAGGTTATTGGAATACAGAAAGAAAAGTTTCATTTACTAATGTTTTCTTATTTCTTGAACAGCAAGAAGTAACATAGTTTGCTTTCCTTCACTCTCTTTTACATTTCCTTCAGTTTTACTTTCCCAAAATAACGGAACAATACACACTTCTGAGTGAAAGTAATAAATAACACATTGGTGCCAGTTCTTACCGCAGTGATGGATTGGGAAAAGGAAGTTACTAGATACACATTTACAGGTCCATGGTTTAAACATTGCTTGTAACTATGTGCCTAAATGCATACTAGCAGGAGCTGTACAGTGGTTTGTGTTTTAAAACCATAAATATGCCCATTGGAGTAGTCAGTGTGTTCCTGTTTGATTCAGAAAGGAACTCAGTAGGATGTCAGGTTGCCTGGAGGCCCACTGTGTTTGTGGCATCAGAAATAGGATTGAAACCACCTAACTTCAAATACTCTCTTTCACCACACATAGGACTGGAGATGATTTGTACTAATGACCCGTTGTGCTACTTGGACTGAAGTGGAGCATCATTTCTGTAATGGGGGAAATGGATCTTAATATCCTGTGTGTGAGGGGGTTGAAGCAGAAGATTCAAAACCATGATGACATTTTTGTCCATATGAAAGGGAAGTGCTGGCCCTCCTTGCCAGAAGCCTCCATGGACAGGAGATTGAGATGTTGGGAGGTTGCAGGTGTATTCATGGCTACATCAAACCTAAAAATTTCCCTGTTGTTTACTGCTGAACTGTTAAATTCAGACAATGGCTTTACAAATCTGTGAATTTGTCAGTGCATCAAGTAATTTTTTGGAGCAGCCTTTGAAAAATCTTGTCACTGGTACTGCTAAGCTAAGGTGAAATGTCAACAAATTTTTGTAAATGAGACACTACAGTCTGTGCTGCCAATTAAACCTTGGCTGAGGGAATAGACAGAAAAAGCTGTTGAACTATTGTGCTTCCAGGAGAAATGAGACTGAGTCATACTTGTTTACAGAAGAAGGCAAAATGTAATAATAATAACACCAGGAAGCAAGCATACCTGCTACATACATTAAATAAAGCTCCAAGATCTTTGAGAAAAATACAGGTGTCCACATTCGGTTGGTAGTAAATGTTTGCTGGAAAACAGTGGATTTAAACTGATTACTAATGTAAAAGGTGTACAGAAGCAAGATGTGCTGTCTTGCAAGCAAGCAGCACTGGGGTGCTGCTAATTGAGAAGTGTTAATGGAATCAGAGAATTTAGCGTGGTGAGGAGAAACAGCTCTGCAGGCTGCAACAGGGAGGGATTTATCCCCATTTGAAAAGTTCATGCTGTAATTCTAGATGTTGTAGATATTCATTCCCTTCCCTGATTTTCTCTGTTCTTCCTCTCACATGCACTCTCCTTGAAGAAGAGCCAGGGTGATAACAGTGATTAAATCCAAGGAAAAACACCCAAGTGTATTTCGTCATGTTTCTTGCAAGATGTCCTTTACCAATACTAAAAATGTGCAAAATTACTTCCATTTTGGTAAATCTAAATCTGAGGTAAACCCACTTCTATTTCCATTGTTTCCTTTTTCTTGAAACATGGAATAAAACATAATTCTGTGAAATATGACCTTTGTGACTGAGTCTTGAAGAATAGCTAGCAGAAATAAAATTTTCTAGGAGTGATCAAAATTGTTGAAATAATATTCTAGTAATATTGTAGTACATTTTTGTGCAAGTTTTTTGGAATATTTTCAGGAGCCTGATCCCATAAATTGATGTAGTCTCCCCCTACTTGTGCCTTTTGTTGAATTCTCAGATGTCTAGTTTTTCAGCTAACAGCAAGTCATAATGAGGAGGCAGGTGAGGGCTATCCTTGAAGAATTTGCTTCTATTAAGTAACTGGAGAGGGAACCAGGGCCCACTGTAATGGCAGGCACAGCCAGCCAGTGGACAAAGAGAACTGTCCTCTTTCATCCCCTCATGGTGCTTTTCGCCATCATGCTCCCTAAAAATAATAATAATAATAATAATAATAATAATAATAATAATAATAATAATAATAATAAAATCTAAAACAAAAAAACAAAAACTTAGCCTTCATGATGAGAATTTCATAGCAAAATGCTGTGGACTGACATCAACTGAGTTGATTGCTTTTATGTAGCTGAAAAAATATGGATACTGGATGCATGCATGCAAATTATTTTTGAAGTGCCTTCCATATGACTAATTGACTTTATTTGTCTCATTGGGTTATTTTTGTTGTCCTTTTTTTAACATTATTAGTATGCCAGTATCTGAAAGTGATCATTCATGAGAAAGGAAGAGGAAAAATAATTTGCAATTTTTAAAAACCATGTTGTGTTTGTAGCTTAGGTGAGAGAAAGACAGAGAGGATCTTTCTTTAATGTTGATAGGCATATGATATCTGATACTCTTGATCAAAATTTCTGTCTTATACTCAGCATGCCTAGTTTAAATGTCCATAATGAGCCAAGACTGGAAGCCACTTAACCTGGAGATCACCTGCAGATACTGGATTTCACTAATCCACCTCATTCTTGTAGTTCAAAGGTGATGGTGTATGAATAGTGTTTGTTTCATGCTTGTGAAAAGGAAAAATACCTAACCAAAAGAAAAGGACAGAATATAGACGTTGTTCAAAAAAGTGAAACTTAAAGTGAAGTTGGAAATTTCAGACATAATGAAATTAGTTTTTCAGGGAGAATGGTACAGTGGAGATGGTGAAACTTCCAAGCCAGTATTTAGAAATCAAGAAAGATTAAGAGAGGAACCAAGTGGCTTCGTGCCCCTTTTTAACTTTTTCTCCTGTGTAAACAGAAACAAGTCATCTTTTATGCAGACGCTTCTGCCAAATGGCTTTAACCACATCTATTCATAAAACATACCTGGGTTTCCCCCAGTGGAAAGATTCAGTATTATTTGAAGTCGCTCTTATGTTTCTGGAAACCAGTTATTTTGAGGAGAAGGGAACAGAGAAATCATTCCTTTTTGTATAGAGGCTTAACTTGCTCCTAGTAGTCAGGTTTGTGGCATACAAAAATTTCATCAACATGTTTTAACTTTTTAATGCCCTGTTAAAAAGGAATCATACTGTCTTCCTTTTTACTGAGTTCACTTTTAAAGTTGTAATAGGCAGCATAATATAAAATGAAATATTAGAGGCTTGGTCTCTACAATGAGTTGAAGAAGTTAATTTCACCTAGATGGCTGTTCAAGCATATGTGATGCTATGAGAAGATTTACACCCACTTGTGCATGAAGGTGACAGAGTCACTGCACGTTAAAATATTTAAAGATCATTTATTTATTAGTAGTAAATTTCAAGTAGAAGATCAGAAACAAACCTGAAACCCTGCCACAGCTGGGCACTGAACTTAGGAAATATTTCAAAGGCAACAGTAGCAGCAGCCAAACATATTTTTTGACCTCTTGTCTGTATCACTCATAACTAATATGCCATGGCATATTAATCCACCAAATGCATTTGATAGTCAACTTTAGTATTTCCTCCTGTTGTCCTGTAGAAGTGTCCTTTTCATTCACATAGCACTTGTAACAGCAGAAGGAAGAACTCTGCAGTCAGTAATTCAAGGTCAGTTCAACACTTGGTAGTCCTCTATGAAAGGGACACAGGTAGTCCCCAAGGAGCCTCCAGATGAGCTGTCTCCTGAGTGAGGAGAACAAGTTCCTGAGGAACTTCTTTGCATCTTTCACGTAAACTGAGTGCATTTTGTGCAGATTTGACCTTCTTTCAAAATAAGAATTGATTGGTTGATGATATCATGAGGTGAGCATGTTTACAGTAATATTCAGCTGTCAAAATATGGTATGCTAATGTTGACTTGTTTTTTTTGTTTTAGACATTTCTTTAGCATTTCTGACTATTTGGGACATTCCAGGGTCCCTGATTCTTTCTTTTCTATTTAAAGGGAAGGGAGGGAGACTGAGAAACAGGTAACTGTTTTCCTTACAGAGTTTTTGAATAAAATGTTCTCTCCTATTACCTTGAAGTAATTTTGTTGCTGACATGTCACGATGATTTTCTTCATTTAGCGATGATAAGGCAGTAGAAGAACAAGCAGAGGAAGATGAGGAGCTAACTGTTGTGGAAGATGAAGATGCTGATGACGACGATGATGATGGTGATGAAATTGAAGAGACAGAGGAAGAGTATGAGGAGGCAACCGAAAGAACTACCAGTATTGCAACCACTACCACCACAACTACAGAGTCTGTGGAAGAGGTTGTCAGAGGTAAATTCATTAGCATCAGGCTTGGGGCTGAAAAACTAATCCTGCTGCTTTGCATATTTGCCCTTTACGACAAAAAAATGTTCCAAACAGCAAAATACCCAAAGTTGCAGTATTGTTGTGCTTTGGCTCCTGTAATTTGCATGTTTAATCCCCTTGCCTTTCCCTTTCCCATTACAAATATTCTTTAGAGTTAGTTCTGCCACAACTCTTTGGGTTTGCTGACCTCCAGTCCTCCTGGAGCACAGATGCTGCAGGGACCATCTGTTCTTGAAGTGTTTGTTGTGTGTGTGTAAACAGAAGAGGGTTGGTTTTATTTTAAAGTAATGTGAAATAAAATTCAACTGCCATATGTAGCAAATAGGACAGGAAAGTGTGTATCATTTATCATGCACATGTGTTACAGAAGGATGGGGACTATCAGTTCCAAGCAGGAGGTAGCACGAGCTGGTTTTGTCTTCCATATTAACAGCAGTAATGGGTCATTTTGTGTGGGTCATTCCGTTAGATACCTGTTGGCTATGTTTCTCCATGAATTAATAATTGAGTAAAGTTAGACAAATTTAAAATAACTGTGCAGAAAAATGAACCTAAACTAATGAGTTTTACTGGGTGGGGAAGAAGGAAGTAGGAAAAAATAGAATACGTGGAATGAGAAAGAACTCTTCATTTCTAAAATTGAATTTTCATTATATTTTTTACTTATTAACAGGACTGCATTATAGACTTTTAATTTTACCCTTGTTCATGGGCAGCATAGCAACATAGTATTTTTAAATGCCACATTTCTCCTACAATGAATATTGGAATTAATTATCCTTATTTTTCTGTTTTAATAATACAGTTCAGTCTTGTGTAAATCTCAGTAAAATAGATCCCAGTTTTTCTACAGTGTTTACATCTTTACTGATAAATGCTGGAGATGATGGCAGGAACTGACATTAAAGACTACATTTGAAAAGAAATTACTTCTGACATGCAGGAGGAAGAGGGAAAATTTGGGGTGGTTGTGAAATGACACAGAAAACATCTGGCCTGCCTCCTTTCCTCTCCCCGTGCTTCCCAATCCCCTGCCACTGGGGATTCTTGGGACTCCAGCGGTAGTGGAGTCCCACATTTTTCATGTGGCAGTGTCCCTTTCTCTTGAGCCATGGTTCCAATGTTTGTCAGAGCAGAGGGTGCTGGCTAGCTACAGTTTTATCACGCCAGAGTGCAGAAGGATGCCCAGGGGATGCTTTGGAAAAGCAGAGTTACTTGGTTATATTTCTCTGTTCAGTCTACATGTAGCACTAAAGCTTTGCTAAAATCACTTGTAAATGTTTCTTTCTAAGCCTGGCAACTCAGTCTTGTGTGTTTCTGTCTTATATAACTGTTGAGTGCTTTGTTCAGTTGTTGGAGAGCCTTTTCTGTGAGAATGTGGGAGGAGTTTATGTTTAAATCTTTAAATTAAACATATTTCCATATGTGAGCTTTTACCACCTGGAGATAAAACGCCCTGTTCTCACTGGTAAATGAATTTTGAAAGGGGGGGAAGAAAAAAAAGCACACTTGACTTTAATGGGATTTTGGGTGAATGGAAATGACAAGTTTGGTAGAACATGTTTCTTTACTGAGGGTGATGTTTCAAAGAGGTTAAGAGTTATAGCTTTCAGGAAAGTAGTGTACAATCACCTGAATATAATACATAGCATATAAAAGATGAGGTAAACTATTGAAGTGACCTTTTAGAAGCCCTTTAGAAATTCATATATTTGCTGATCATGAAATGGTAACATATTGTTTTTCCCAAGTCTAACATTTCCCACCTTGGGTGACTGTGAGGGAAATATGCATTGTACAAGTGAGGTGAGGGCAGTCTGTTATCAATACAAGTTTTCAGTGCAGTTCTGCCGCAAACCTTTGGGCTTCCTGACCTTCAGCCTTCCTGGGGCACAGATGGTATAGGGACAGTCCTGGAGAGTAAGTGGTATGTGACAAAGCTGCTTATTTATTATCGTAGAAGTGTCCAAATGACATAGCCTTGATTTTTGCTTTTGCATCCCTTGCTACATACAAGAGAAAGTTTCCTACAGAGTCCCTGTCCTCCTAGTGCAGGCAGCAGATCCAGAACTTGTATGGTGAGCATCTTGCTAATGCAAACACATAAGTTTGTCACTGTCATTGTAAATGAAAGATGCAGAGGGATCTTGTTGAGAACATGTGCATTAAGAAATGGTCTTTGGAGACATCTTGAAAGCCTCTCTAGAAGGATTGAAATGCCAGAGCTTCATTCATGTGGACTGAGCTCTGTCCCAGGCTGCCTTGCCCAAGCACTAGTCATAAAACATAGCCTAGGATGCTCTTCACAACACTTTACAGCCAGTTTTGTGAAGTTGTAACTAATATTATGTCTTTAGCATTAAAGAACACATAGAGTGGGTTTATCCAATTTCAGAGGAGCTGCTTTTCAAATATTAACAGCTGTTGTAAAGCTATAAGTAAGAATCTAATTGTGGGCTGGTACTGAGCCCTTTCTCTGCCAAATCAGTGGAATGGCTGCCATCAGCCATAAATAATTAAAAAGCATAAATGCAGTGTTATACTTTAAAGGTACTTGAGCTATTGTAGAATCAATTTTTCAGGCAGTTTTATTTCTATGCATCTTTTAATGCATTGTGACTAAAATAGTACTAGTAGAACCATTTACAAACTTATTTTCAGTGAAAAGGAAATGAGTCTTGCCTAGAGAATAAGAAAGGTCCATTGGCAGGAGGGTAGTATTTTCATTCAGTTTCTGCAGCAACCACATTTCTATGTGTTTAGTAAAAAATGTGAATAAATTTTCCATAGCCCAGTATTTTCCAGTATGTTCACTTTCCTACATTTTGTTAGAGATCATCTTTACTCTCAATTCATATGGAGTATATTAGCACACCCAATTTAAACTTTTAGATATGTTCTTGCTGGGCTTCAGATGTTAAGTCTAGACGATTGTGGGTCTGAGATCACAGGGATTCAGATGGTGAAATTAGTGTCAAATCTACATTTTTCACCTTTGGTCACAGGGAGATGTTAGCATTGAAATCATGCTGAAGAAAATATTCTCCTGATTTTTGTCTCTATGTGGAGCAAGGGAAGTGACTCTGCTGGCCAGGATTTAGGCAAGGGAGTAGTTTACTTTCTGCTATCATTGCCACAGTGTCATGGGTGTTGCAGAGCTGTTCCAGAGGATCCAGGCTCCCCATGATTTTTCCAGCATGTGATGGAGGCAAGCAGGAGCACTGCTTCCCCCATCACGTGCAGTTTTTTGTGATTTTGTTTCTGCTGTCCTTCCGCACAGGTCAGCAGAAGGACACAGGAGGTGACAAGAAAAATCAGTCTCTCTTGGCATACAACAAAGAAAAAGCAAATGTAGCTTAGTACTTCCCATCAACATCACAGTCAGTCAGATCTCATTAGAGGAGAGCCACGGAGTCAGTACAACAGCCTGGCACAAAACACTTGGCACCTTCTCTGCACACCTGCCAGCAGATGTGGGGGAATCGGCAGCATAAGCCTCACCTGCCTCCTCCAGCAGTGTAATATTGCCCTTTATCAGTTGGTTTTGCTTTCTCTAAATCAGCTGGATTTCTTTAGACAGTTAGGGAAGAATCTAATCTGTGCTGCTTCAGATGACATTTTAACTGTACAGTCTGGAGTTGCGACCATATGCTGGTTTTCTAGCAAGAGAAAAGTGTAGCCTGATGTTGGTACGGTAGGTTTTAGTGTCATTGATCCATCCTGAGTGGTTTTTTCCTGAAGATTTTTATCTGAAAGACTTAAAATCTATTCACGGACTCTTACTATATATTCTAAAGCAAGGGAGATTAACCCTGATTGCCAGACTTGCCAGCTGGGAATTTTGTGACAATATTAGTAGTATATGCTACATTAATTCAGGGTTTTTTTTACAGACTCCATAGCTTTGCCCCAATTTCATGGAATGACAGAATGGCCTGGGTTGAAAGGAATCTTAAATATTACCCAGTTCCAACCTCCTGCTGTGGGCAGGGACACCTTACTCTAGACCAGGTTGCTCCAAGCTCTGTCCATCTTGGCCTTGACCACTTCCAGGGATGGGGAGTCCACAGCTTACCAGGGCAACTTTTCTTCTTCAAAAGGTTATAATCTTTGTACTGTAGTAGTAGTTCCTTGTTCTTCTTCCTTGGCTTTAAGACTATGCAGTATGCATATTGGAAATATGGAGAGGGATGATGTGTGATTGCATTTCATACGAAGAAAACATGATTGGTTGCTATATAAATAGTACACATTAGGATAAATTCACTGGGATTTTTTGCTATGAGATCATCATTAAGAATGATCCTCTACTCTAATTTATGAACAAGAGCTGATAAAATTAACCTCATAGCTTTGCATTTATAGCTTTTAATTAGACATTTTAATCAAAATAAAAATTAAATAGAGCTATTCCACCATAATATAATACTTCATTATAAGTTGCAATTGGAGGAAATCTTCTTTATAATCTGGTGATCTTGTTGCTCGAGACACAATATGCTATTACCTTTTTTGGTCAAGGGCAAAAGTACTGAAATACTAAACACGGTAATATTGTGTTATTTTATGTAAAGTTGGATGGTGGAAAGTAGTTTCATTTGAAATATATCCTGCCAGAAATAATTACCAAGAATCTGTTTCCCTAGAGAAAATGTCATTTTATTATATTGAAGCAGTAATTAATTGCAAATTTTTTTTGCTTAAGATTTTGCTGTATAAAAAGACTGGAATGCATTTCTGGGCTAATCCTCATACTCACTGTCATGCCATGTTAGCAGAATTACAAAGTTATGTGGAAGTAGTACCTTTTCTAAAACACATAAATCCATGAAACTATATTAACCTAGATTTAAAATCAAGCTGGGATTTTTGTTTACGTTCTGGCCATCGGTGGTAGCTTAATCGCACCTTAGTTGCAAATGTTCCAGATGTTCTGTTGTGCACAAGAAATAGAAAATGTATTTTCACTGTTTGTTCCACTTCAGAATTATGAGGCTTTGTATTCTAACTAAGTAGACCATTACATTTTTTAAGATATTCTAGATGTGCCCTTGCAGTAGCTTAAGAATAAACATTCTAGAGAGAAATTCAATCTTGATTACACAGGATGGAAATTACAATTTAAGGGTATTTAACAGCTTTTAGAGGAGCTGTCCTCAGTATTGCATTGAGAAGTCAGTTTGCTTTTTTAACTTTTCTCTGTAAAAAACCATTTTAGCAATTGTGTAGCTTGTGTACCAACTTTAGTTCTAGAGCCAGCTTCGCAGCTGTCTTCTCCTAACTCCAAAAAACCTCTTCTGAAATTAGCTCTTGTCTTTGAATACTCAAAGACAATAGGCAAAATTTGGTTGCCTATTCTAACCATATATTCAGAATGAGGAAGTTTTGTTTCCGTGAAATTATCTTCAAATATTCCCTTTTGATTGATTCATTGAGTAAAAACAGTTGTGTCTTTTTAGAACACAAAGAGTATAACTAAAAGAAAAACAGTGCATTTGCTCTTGCCTAAATTTTCTCAGCTAGTTTAAAAATAAAGACTAATATAGAGGAATACATATTAATATCCTCAAACTATAGCTTAATTCCTGAAGATATGGAAGCCAAAATTACTCCAGTTGTGATATTTTATATAGTAGTGCATGAAAAAGGGGAGCATATACCTCATTATATATATTTGAGAAGTTCATTCATTCCTTTGGCCTCTCTTGCATTTATCAGTTACTTACTCTGTTCTTTAGTGAGATATAAATGGTAAAATAAAAGATCTGATCCCATATGCTTAAGCAACTGAGTGTTTGAGGTCCTCATTTAAGAGGTGTTCAGATCCCATGTGATTGTGACACAGGTTGAACGGACAGCAAACACATACCCAGTGCTAGTGGGCTGGTTCAGACCCCCACTATGATTTAGTTGTGTTTACTTGATTATATCAGCTTCAAACTTGAAGGGCTGGTAGTACAGAAAGGCTTATCAATACAATATATTTTCCATTACTGTGGCTATATTTTCTAAGACCTTGCAGTATTTATAAGCCAGCGTGATGGTACCTTTCCTCTGTAGCATTAAGGTAAATAGATTTCTCAGAGGTGTAAACTAGACATGGGAAACCAACTTCCAAGACAGGTCAGAATTAGTAACCTAACTCCTCCCATTGGTCCTTTTTCTCTTAGATCTCTTCAAATTTAATTACTGATTTAAGGTTTGGAGCTGACTGCTAGCATTAAATGAGCTTAGTTCTCATGATCATGTAAATAAATCCAAATCCTGAAAAAATATTGAGTAAACTTGATATTTACAGTGATAGAAATATATAAAAGTAGCTTTAATTTTTCTCCCTGTTAGAAGATTACATTTTATTTCCAGTTCTCCAATTGAAAATGTTGTTGTTAAGAATTTAAGTCCCATATGGGAAAAAAAAGCATGGAGCTGAGATTTTGAAATAAAGCAGTTATAATTTCACTTTGATTTGAAATCAGTTTTCTTGAAGTAGCAGGAAAAAAATGGTAATGAAAAACTGAACTGCCATTCAGAACCATATTTTATATTTCCCTCTGTAAAAAGTGATCATCAAAAGTATCTAAATGTTTGCACATAAATTCTAATGAGTTCTACTTACAGCATTTTGGTAAATGAGTGCTTATGGAAGTACTTTGTATAAAGGCAGTATAAATCAATGTCCACATACTTGAAGACTGTGTTTCCTAGGGTGCTGAAGTGTGTTCTTTTCAAAGAAAAAATAACACAGTCAGTGCCAATGTTTCATGTAACTGATTAGGTTTTCAGTATTCAACTACTTAATTTAAAAGCAAATCAACAGGCTTTGCCACAGCACTGTCCTTCAGGGAGTGTTGCTTGCTAGGTTAGAAACAACTGAGTTTGCCTCAACATGCTGGAATAAGTACAAGAAGCTTGGAATGGGGAGAGTTGAATTACACTTCCCTGATTATCTCAAAAGTAATTTGTCATGCCTAAAGTTTTGGAGAACAGAGGTATTGACACCTGTGGTTTAGGACACAGGATGAGAGAAATTTGACTATTGGAGTACAATGGTTTAACAACTCTGAAGTGTCTAAAAGCAACTGTTCATGAACTTGTGCTGTGGCAAACACTCGTACTCTTTAATTGAATCCAGCTTCTTGAAGCTAAAGACAAAAGTTTGTCTTTGGAGGGGGAAGAGTGAGCAAGTTCCTTAAACAAAGCAAAACTCACTATTAATGCTGTACTGGATACAAATTATTTGTGGTATCAAGTAAATTCACATCAAGCGAATTGCACATTATCTTTTGCCTCAGTTTTCAGCAACAGAATTAAAATATGAGGCAAAGACAGCTTTTAAGTTTTTGATGAAACATTTTGCAGTGCATGCTGCCTGCCTGCTCCTAATATCTGCTAAAATACTGTAGTTCACCCCTTGTAGACGTCAATTGCTATGCTTGGCAGCAGCAGTAGGAAGGGGAAGTGGTGTTTGGATTAACAGACCGAGAAAACCTGTTGAATTTCCCATCTCAGCACTTCATTTCCCTATCTTCTCAGCTGAGAAACAAATGAAGTGGCTTTTTGTAAGGGTAAGTGATGGACGGGGATATAGAGAGGCATGGGAGGAACATCTGGCCCATGAACAGGAGTGATGGGACCATTGCCCAGGAATAGAAGCTGGTTTGAAAATGTTCCTTTGCCCAAAGCAGGGGTGAAGGAATGCTACTCTGAGCCCTCCACAAAGAATGGAAGACAGCTGGTGACACTGGGAAAGGGATGCATGACAGCAGTGACAAGTTCCTAGAGTGGACTGGCACCACACTTCCCTCAAAAAGAGCAGTCATGAGACAGTAAACCAGAGCACCCCCCTCTCTTTGTTATTCTCCATTTAGGTCATAAACATTAGAAGGCAATTTCTCTCTGTGGTGACCTAAGTACCATATAGGGCTCACCAAGGGCAGTAGGATTGGCAGTGCAGGCTGGAGGGAAGGATGTCCCTCCTCTGGTGGGAGGTGACAGGTCACGCGGGAGGCTGGTCCACAGCCACAATGTGGGCTGCAAAGCTTCAGGCTTGCTCTTTTTAATATGTTGCTCTGTGGTTTACTGACCACTTGTTCAAGTGCATCTTCATGTGTATAAATTACTTAATTCACCAAAGAGCCAATTCCAAAGTCCAACCTGATGGACATTTACCTTTGCTTTTGCACATTCAAATCTATGTTGCTATTTCTGTGAAAGAGGTACCTAAAGGAAATTTCAGATTAAATCTGTAAACAGTTTCCAACCTGGTAACAGTGCAAAATAAATCAGTCTTTATAGCAAAACAAATATTTTGAGGGAAACCTAGAAGGTGCTTACTGTGTGGCTAGAGGCTGGCCCACTGTCAGCATTAAATAAGAAAGACTAAATTGTTAAGACCTTTATATTTTCAGAAATTACATTTCCTGTCAGTAAAAATTCTTTTGATTGTACCTGTCTGTTTTATGTCAGAAGTCACTATTATTTTTTAATTGACATGTGACAGCTTTTCCAAGACTGTGCAAAGTTAGCTTTTTGTCAAGGTTTGACTGTATGATTGGGTGGTATGGTTGGATTTGATTTTAAAATAAATCAGGAGAACTACTTGTATACTAAATATGGTCTATAATTAATCATATGGTAATATACAATTAATTGTAATTAATGTGCTATGCAATTAATGATACTTTTTTTTTCCTTCAAGTAAAAGACTCAATATTCCTTTCCCCCCAATTTCTCTGTACAGAAGTGCAGCATTTTTAGCACATCCTTGATGGTTGCGTACTCTTGGATCTGTCTGTTTCTCTCAGACTAAATGTGTGCTTCCTGAAATTGATTCTTGACATTATTTAGTTAGAATACATGAATAAGTTAAACGCATGTAAAATTGTACCTCTGTTGTATATTTAAGGAAACGTAGGTTGTATTGCCAGTGACAATTGGACATAAAAACCTATTTATAAGTAGTGGCACTTCTGAGGATAGTGAATTGACAGATCAGCACAAACACTGAAAAGCAGGATTCTTTGTTGCCAACATCTGAGAGGCGATGAGCTTGCAGGGGATTTTCAGTGCTAGTGTACTATTTCTTCCTACCTTTCAACCCTTAGGAATTTTCTTTCCACAAAATTCAAATTTATGCAGAGAATTTAGAAGCCTCTAGTTGAATGTGGCAGTTTGTTTTCCAGGTAGTGTGTGGGATGAAAGTAAATAAGGCGTTTATTGTTGTTTAATATTATGTATATTTGAAATGACTTGTGTAGCACATTGAAAGATAAAACTGGTTTTGTCTGTTTGGAACATTATTGGTAAAGGGCTATACGTTTACATGTCTAATTGGCTGAACTCCAAATTGCAGGCAGAATTTGCTTTGTCTTCCTTTAATTTGTGTGGTTTGGTTCTTCCCTCAGGTTTTCCTGTGTTGCAGGATGTAGGCAAGAGGCTGTGGCAGCTTACAGTGAACACAAGCACAAATCATTTTAACTTTTTTCCTGTATGTACGTTCATTGGGGGGGAGATTTCCTCCTATGGATGGTTCAAGCTATGGCAGTAATTTTATATATGTGAGCCCTTGAACTGTGAATTAAAAACCCTGTGCTGGGTGGTGTGCAAAAGGGAGTTTCTTCATCACTGGCTACATTTAAATAGGTGTCTGAAGAGAATTTGTCTTCTACTATAATGCATAAATAATTGTTTGTTTACTTTTGTATAATTTGATCAAGGAGGGTATATAGACCTAAAAAAGAACAAGAGAAAATGTGTCTCCTTCTACTTGCAGGTGTTTCCTTTCAGGTACCAAGTAAGCTGCTTGGGCAGGAATCTGCCCAGGGCTGCTGACAACCTCCCCCAGTCAGATGGTGGTTGTACCCCTCTGGCCTGGAAGCAGATGAAATTCCACATTTGTTTCAGGGCAACATCTCTCAATGTGTGCAGATAAAGTTGTTAAAAACATCAGGTATAGGCAGGCTAAGGAAACTCTGTGGCAGGAATCGGAGTCAGTTTAAAATTTACCTTCATTATCTCTGGGGAAGGGTGTCCTGTTCCACAAAACTCCTCCTTGGTGCATCTCCTTCTAAAGCACCATCTTGGTGCATCTCCTTCCCTGCTTGAGTGTGTGGACATAGAGAGACACCCAATTAAGAAGTCAAGACGATACCATTTCCATGCTAAATGTGGTTCCTCTGGGTCTCCTGTGACTAGAGGTGTGCTCTGAGCAAGCCGAGACTGGGCCGTGCCGCGCGATGATCTCCCGCTGGTACTTTGATGTGGCTGAAGGAAAGTGTGCGCCCTTCTTTTACGGCGGCTGTGGTGGGAACCGGAACAACTTTGACTCAGAGGAATACTGCATGGCGGTCTGTGGCAGCATCAGTAAGTGCCCTCCACGGCGCCCGCCGTGCGGGGAGCGGGCCTGGGCTCACACTAACCTCGGACGCGATCTGTCCACACCTCTGCTCACTGCTCAGGCCTCCTTGGCCTCTTGCTAACCTGGCATGGTAGTGGGTGACTTCTTGGCACTGTAGGTGGGCTCTGAATAGGGGGCTGAGAGCTTAACACCTCCTCAGGCAAGGCCTTCGCACTCATCTTCTCTCTGTTCTCTGTCAAAGCGTACTGACGTTTCATGTGTCTATGTGTGTGCACGTACAATGCATGTGCAGGAAAAACACACTAACTTTAGGGAAGCATCAGGTAAGTTTAAAAATATCTCATAGTTTTTACAGTGTATCCTCATGTATTTCTGACCTTTTTTTTTTTCAAAGCTAAAAAATATTAGAATGCGTATTTCCAGATTTTTTTCGCTTTGCTTGGTTTTAGTTTGGTTGAATTCTTCATGTGTGTTTGCTATGAAAAGGGGAGAAATGAAAAAATTTGACTTTTTACATTTCCCTAAGGGCTGTGATGCCCATGGATGTGAATCACCTCCCACTTATTTTACTCAGCCATATGTTTTAATGACTGTTTTTGCTGAAAAAAGCGTGTTTGCACTGTTTGAGAGTGGTAGCTTTCTCCACCATACACCACTGAAGCTGATAAATTAGGTGCTAGTTTTATCAGATGGGTTCTGTTTTGAGAGCCTCTTGTACGCTCCCCTCCCAATCTGCCTTGCAAGCAGGTGTTCCTGGGAAAGCATCAGCTGACACATCTGACACATTAAAGAGTGAGTACATGTCTCACTGCCCTACCTGCTCGCAGGGCATGGAGGAGCAGAACACAAGCAGCAGGGCTCCTTTTAGTAAAATATTTTCCAAACTTGGCCTAGGAGCATTTTCACTAAGTAGGTTAAAGGGTTCAGTAAGGGTTAAAAATGCACACAAACAGATGAAGAGCCCTAGCAAGGGGTACTATGAGAGGAGCCAGACTTTCTGCTTTATTGGAGCAGAAGCAAGAACAGTCCTGGAGGCAGGATTGCTGCACTGATGCTCCAGCTACATTTTATCTCAGCATTTTCTAGAGCTGTTCATGGCAAAGTTCCAGGGAAGGGACATGGGGAAATCTGCTGTGATGGGAGTGAGGAGGATACTTCATGAACCGTGATCAGCTTCTGCAACAAGACAGAAGATGTAGCAAAGGGAGAGATCTGTGCAGGAGGTTGGAGTGAGGTTTAATGTATTTATTAACAGAAGAACATTTTGAACCATTAAGTTCCTGTGTTAGGTAAGATATTTCCAGAGATGCAAAACATAATTTGTCTTTGATTGCATTCTCCCTTCAGAAAGATAAATTCTCTTCTCTCTGCTCAGGAGGTTCTGCTCTGTCTAATGGAAGTTGTTGTCTGGCTGGGTGTTTTTTTCCTCAGATTCATTTCAATAAAACAATGACAAGACTATTACCATTTCCATGATTCACTTGGTTTATTCCAGAATTCCAAATTTTTGATCTAAGTAATTTTCTCTGTATGAACAATGGAGTTAGGTTGAGCACTTAAACTTGCTTGACTTTATTTGCACAACTGTCTTGGTTTGAAAGACAGGTGTCTGCTAAGGAAAGCAGGAGCTTCCCTTGGAATGGAAGATGCAACCCCCCTTCCCTCTGAATTATTATAATTTTGAAATCAAGGGACTTTCAGGCAAAGATATGGGAAATAGGAATAACAGTTCTTTACTAATATATATATATACACACATATATATAAAACAAGGCAGGAAAAAATACTGGTTTAAACTGACAGAATCAGATACAACCTGACACCCTGTCCGTCAGGGTAGTAGTGGCAGTCCAGTGAGATGGTGGCTGCAGTCCTCCTGAAGTGATGGATGTGGTTCTGTGGTTCTATTGAAGCAGTGATCCTGTAGAAAAGTCTGGCCTTCCTCAGAAGGTCCGGTAGTAGGTATGTAGCCCTTGTCCTCCAGAAAATCCAGTGGGAAAGGCTGCTTATGGTCTTCAAAATCTCCGTTTATATCCAGGATGAAATGCTTGGTTCCTCCCTCAGGGTGGAGCATCTCACAATGGGATGGTGAGTTCTGAGATAAGGCACTGATGGGCCCATTAACAGGAGATAGCCCAGAGGGAGGAGGCACTGCCTCACCTGGTTTCAAGCTCATGAAGACGGTGATAGAATACATCCTTTTGGGCACATCTTACATTGCAACCCAGAACAACAACTCAAACTGATTTTGTATCTCCCATAGGTTTTTTTCGCTGACTTTTTTTTCTTCAGCAGTTTCTCAAACAAGAGTTGAGTCTATGAGGATACACTTTCTATGCTATTTCAGTTATATTTTTATTCCTGGTTTTTAATGTTATGTCAGTGTGTTCTATAGCCTCATCTATACACCTGTTATTTCTGTTCCTGAAGTAACTATGTTTTCTTTTAGTTTCATGTACTGTTTCAGTCTCACCATGCTGTTTCTCCTCATTCTTCGTATTTTTGCTGCATAGAAATTGTAATGAAAATAATTGGAAGTGCTGAATATAAGTTACACCACTGAAATTATGTCATATGTTTAATACTAATCTAGTGTTGCTGAAAGAGATAGCACAGACACCACCCTCACCCCAGTCTCACAGAAGAAAAGAAAACCAGTGGAGAATAGTTTGCATCAAGGCCACTCCTGTTCTCTCCTGTCATGTCCCCCCCATCACCCTTAATTTAGTCATTCTATTTGATCTTTGTGCCTTCTCCTCCTCACTTCATTATTATGAATGTATTTATTCCATTCTTTATTTCTTTTCTCTACAAAGTTCAGATTGTTGTTGCTCCCTTGTGTCCAATTAAAACAAAAAAAAACCCAAGCCTCTATTAGGCAGGAGGCAAGATGGATGCTAAAGCACATCTTTCCTCTGTCTAGCTATAGTTTGCTTTTCAGGATAAACTAGTTAGATTGTACAAAGTAATATGAAATACTGGATAGCATTGGGTTTCTCTTGTATAGTGGGCAAAGGGTGAAAGTGTGAGTCAGGTTTTCTGGTAATGAATTGGAACTGGACTGAACAAAATGTGAGGATGTTCTGTTGTCACAAATACCCATGTACTGTGAAATCTGAATACTAATATCCTGAACACTTTTTTCTTAAAAAAAAAAAAAAAAAAAAGTTTAATAAAGCATGCTTTATTCTGCTATCTTTCTAAGTCTCTTTGCCTTGATCTGGCAAGGTGGGTCTGTCCTATTGTGCAAAGCCTTAGACTGCTTCCACGTTCAGTGGATTTGACTGAGTGCTCTGAGGTCTAACTAAAATGATTTAACTGTTGGGTAGGAGCTACTGCTGTCATACTTTTTTCATTTATCATCCAGCTCCATGGAAATCGATACATAATTGCCTTAGAAGTAGTAGGCGTTGAGGATGATGTTACCAATTCCTTCATCCTGTCGGACCACATGCTCAATCTCTACTGATTTTTAATAAGAATGTTCAATACTGTCTGTGGTTTCAGTTCAATATAATGATTCTACTGTATGACTGTCCATAATGGCTTCTTTGAAGTCATAGAATCTGTCAGGCAGTTAATTTGGATTTAATGGCCTCAGAATAAGTATATTTTGACAAGAATAAGCAAACATATTGCTGTTATCAAAGGAAAGATTTTTGTCTTAATATCATACTAAAAAGTAATTTATAGTACTCTTTTTTTTACTTGTCTGTTAACTGTTGCATTTTAAACATCCTTAAAGCTACAGGAAATATTTTTTTTTAAGTGAGTGCTATTTTGAAATTATATTAATGTTTAATTCTTAACTTTGAGACTTAAAAGCTCAGAAAATCCATTCTCTTAAATGTGCTTCACTTCTCAGACAGCTCTCCCAGCAGCTCCTGCAGCCATCTGAGCTGAGTGGAATTCATGACTCTCTCAGTTTGAGACAAGTTTAGGAGGAAACGTCCTGTAATAAATGTGTCCTCGTAAGAAGGCAGGTTTCAGCACGCCCTCTCCCACCAATACAAAAGGAATTTCTTGGATAAAAATGAAAAAAACTATTTATTTAACAAGCAGATTGCCTGCACGGCATGTGGAAAAAAATGAATAACTTAAAATATTAAACCTCCTCAATGCGGAGAAAGCTGGTGGATTTAGAGTTCCTTTTGTAGCTGGCTCGGCCCCTCCCGAGGTCTGAATCTGGGATGTGGCATCCCCACAGCCTCCCTGCTGGTCCACAGGGTCTGCTGATCAGGTTCTCGGATCACAGCTAGGCTGAACAGTTCCAGAAGACGAAGAAGGAGGATTTCAGTATACTGGTATGGGAAAATTTCTTGCCTCAGCTACCGGGCTGGCTAAAAGCAGGAAGGTGCTCCCTTGGCTCTGCAGCAGTGAGAACATGAGGGAGTGTGTGTGAGTCCTTAACACAGACTGCACTGAAGAATTCGCCCGGCTTCTCTCCCCCATCTCCTGGACCCAGCTTAAAACTGCAGGACCCATTTCTGGGCAATAAGCAGATGATAGGGAAATACAGTATTTTCATAAAGTCACCCCAAGGCAATGATGCTGTGGTATCATTTGTTCCTCATTCAAAGTGGGAGTGAGTTGTACTCTGGTGGCACAGTCAGTTTTTGAAAATTTTGACATATCATTAAAATGACCTTTTATAAATAGGTTTTTTTTTTTTATTATAGTACGGAATTTCTGTGGCTCACAACAGAGGGAACCAACAGGGTTCAGTATTGTCAGTTCCTTCATTCCTTGCATAAACCCTGAAACTTAGTAGGAAATTTAAATGTTGACACATGTGGTTTTATTTTTGGTCATTTTAGAACACTATCACAGGTTTTTGGGTGAATTTAGGTACAGTAGTGTTTATTCTCTAGACTAAATACTGTGAACTTCCAAACTTGCTAAAATCTCATGGTGATTTTTTAAGTGGCAGATACTGTCCACTTTAATTTTTCTTCAAAGGTGTATTGCGAATAAAGATCTGTACCTTTTAAAGCAGCAGCTTACAAGATGATACTTCCGTTGTCAGTATTTTCCTTTATCCACTGTTTCCTTGTTTGGAATATTGACATGTCCCTAGTTATCAAGAAGTAAAATGTTTAGGCAGCTAAACTTGTGTGCCAACTTCCAGTGTCTAAGGCATTAAAGAACTGTGACTTCTAATATCATCTATTTTAATTGTTAATTTTGACTACAGCCTTTAGTCATAGGATGCAAGTGGCTAATTTCTGTTTCCACAGTTTCTTACCTATATAAATTTGTACTTTTATTTCACCTTTGAACCACATGTTGTACTGGTCCTTTTAATAAGTAGATGGGTGAAGTTTAGGATTCAAAAAGGAAATAATGCAAACGTTTTCATATCCAAGAGCAAGACTACTACTAATTTCAAACACTAAGGATTTTATTACTATAAGATATTGTTGTAGGCAATGTTAGTGTAACTTATTTTGCTGGGTCTAACCACAGCAAATTTTTTTGGTTCTTTTTACTCTGTGGAATTTGATGACTCTTGTTTACAACCTTGGCAGAAGTCATGTTCAGGAAAATACTTCTGTCTTGGATTTGTTCTCATTTGATGCAACACGTGAAGCATTTAACTTTTTTTTCCCTCTCATAAATATTTAAACTTATGATAACTTGAAAGAGAATTACCTTGCAGCAGATTATTGCAAAGATGCTTGAGGAAGTTTTGCTTTGGGGACCTCCTCCCAGTCATGAAGTGCATCAAACAACTCAGAGAGGCGTGATCTGAGCCATTAATGGATGAACGTTGAACGGATATCATCAAGGCAAAATTGTATTTGTTAGGGTTTGTGAAAAGGAAGTTGCATTCATGGAAGGCCTGATTGCCAAGTTCTAGCTGTGCATGGGTAGGAAATATATCTTGAAGTTCTTACACAGGAGGCTTTTTATATGAGAAAATTCAACTTAAACTGTAGTTTAGATGGCAAGTATCACCTTTAATTAAGGTAATTGTACTAGTTTGAAAACAAACCAGTGGGAGATCACAAGTCAGAATTATAATTTAATAGGAAAATTTTTTTAAAAATGCAATAGCACATACAACCTGACACCCTGTTAGTCAGGGTGGTGGTCACAGTCCAGATTAAGTGGTCCTGTTGAAGCGGTGATCCTGTAGAAAAAGTGTTTGGTCTTCACCTGAAGGTCCAACAGTAGCACTTGTCCTCTGGGAGTCCAGCAGGTAAAGGCTGTCTGTGTTCCAAAGGTGTTCAAAATCTCAGCTTATATCCAGGATGGAATGCTTGGTTCCTCCCTCTGGGTGGGGCATCTCACAATGGGATGATGAGTCATGAGGCAGGGCATTGATGGGCCCATTAACAGAATATAGTCCGGAGGGAGGAGGCAGGGAACACTGCCTCACCTGGTTTCAACAACTCATGAAGATGGTGATAGAATACACTGCAACCCAAGACAGTAATGGATCAGGAATAATAGGAGTATGATATGTTTTGTTGGGTGGGTTTTTTTTCTCTCCAAGGAGTCTCTGAGGGATTTCACTGAACTCTTTCAAGTTGCCTGTTGTTTGATGCCATACCAAATACTTAAATTCTAACATATTAAAGGAAAACAGAATCAGTCTTTGCAAAGTAGGGGTTGAATATCACTGTACAGTGAGGGAACTGTTGTTCACCTTGCTTGAATTACCCCAAATGCACTACTAGCATCACAGCTATTTCCTAGTTATCCAAGAGCAATGGCTGGCAATTAGTGCAAGGTTGCTGATTATTTCCAGCCTTTGTGAGGAGCTTTTTTGATCAAAGTTGTTACAGATAAAGTAACTATCTGTGAAGCCCAACTGTTGATAAGGGAAGGATTTGAGGTATTTCATTAGGTACTGTGGGGTCCATAAGTGCTTTAAAATGGATTTGCATTCACACTTATATGTTACAATTTACCTTTTAAAAATAAACTTACGTACAAAGCATGTAACTTTGCAAAGGGCTTTTTACTGGTTTATAGACTTTATTCATTGCCAGGCTTTTTTTCGTACTTGGAATTTTTCTTTTGGCAGCAGTTTTTAACTTGTTTCAAGAAAATTATTTTGTTCACTCTGCAGAGCTTCTCCTGATTTTTAAAATGGGCTGAGGGAGGGGGAAGAAATCCTGATGTGTTTATATGTATTTGCTGTGTGTAACATGTTCATCTAAAGCCTGCTTCTCTGTCTTCCTGTGAGGCTAAATAGATGGCTGTATTCCGATGAAAATTAGAACAGATGCTTGTTTATTTGTCCATCTAAATTTTCCCCATACTAAAGTAGAAATTCTGCTTTCTTCTCCCTCCTCTTCCTCTCTCCACCTCCAAATTTTACTTCAGTCCCTACCACAGCTGCTAGCACTCCTGATGCTGTTGACAAATACTTGGAGACGCCTGGAGATGAGAATGAACATGCACATTTCCAGAAAGCCAAGGAGAGGCTTGAAGCTAAGCATCGTGAAAGAATGTCTCAGGTAAGGGGAGATTTCTTTATTCTTAAATGTGTGAGTTTGTCTGTCAAGTGGTAAGTGATCCTTCATCTTCTTCTTTCCCAAGGCTTCATCCAAGTGCCCTGCCAATTAGCAATGCTATAAACACACCATTTACTGTCTTTCTGACTTTTAGCTAAGAATTCAGCTGACTGACACACATTTGTGGTTATGTCATCACTGTGATCATAAGTTGCTACAGTTACTAGAAGCGTTAAAAGAAAAAAAAACTAAAAAATGTCTCTCATCTTTGTGGAAGAATGTTTGTTTTGTGGGATTATTCCTGTTTCAAAGTAAACAACTTGGCCACTGTGTTAATCATCCTTCCCTTGGGGCAGCTGAAGGAGATCGTTTGTGTTGTACCCTGGGGTGTAATGTAAGATCGCTTATGTTCATCTAATGGTCTTGAGCCTCAAAGTAACATGATACGTATCTAAAGTCAAGAGGAAAAAACAGTGCTTTTGAACTGAAAACCCAAACTGAATCAACCCTTTTCTTTCCCTTTGACCAAACAGATTTGTGTATCCTGAAACTGTATACAGGTTTTAATCCAGTGAGAGATGAGTTACCTACTCTCTCAGAAATAGGGTTTATAACAGCAATGCAAATAAAAAATGGTCACAGTTCTGCTTTAGTAACAGCAAAGAAAAAATATAAGAGGTTTAAAGGATGATGCCTATTTTTGAGAATGAAACAACCACAAAAAATGAAAGTAGTTTAATTCAGATGCACTTCATATACCCATGTAGTTAATTTACTGTATTTTTTCATTAGCTCCTGATGAGATTTCAGTGTGTTTGTCTGTTACTGATCTATTACCCTTTAGCTCTGTGCTAAAATGTTATTCCAAAAATGAAAATAAAATTTTATGAATGAAAATGAAATTAAGCTCTTAGTGTAAGTCCCTGACAATTGGCACCGTAGCTGTGCCTGGCACTTTACTAATAAATTGGGCAGGGCATCTTACCTGAAGCACTCATCCGACTGGTGCAAGCCCTATACTGAGAATGTGACGTGTCATAGATAGGAAGATAGGTGCTCCTCATCTGTCTGGGAAGTGTTGAAGCAGAAATAAGCTGTCTCCTCTTTAAACAGAGAAAATAAGAGCAAATTTAATGGGCAGGGAATCTGGAGGATAGGAAAGGCACACAGCCTGCCTAGCAGAGGAGAGACCCTGCCTTGGCTAGGCATGCAGAGGGTTGGTGGATAATACAGTCACCACCCTGTCAGTCCTTCACCTTGAAATAAACTTTTTGTAAAAAATGCTGTTGAGGTGGATTTCCTGAAAGCAAAGGACAGTCAGTGCAGCTTTCCTTGGCATAGTCTTCAGATTCTTGCTGTGGTTCCACATTTGTCTCCAAAATCCTGGTATGTAAAGGTTAAGCTGAGTAATTAAGGGCAGTATTTGGGTGAACTGTGTATTTTCTGTTTTAACAGGAGCATTTGGAGGACCCTCCTAACTGAAGGCTGGGGTTCAGGGGTTTGACTGAAGCTGGAGCTGGTGCCCTCATTAGCATGTTCCTAGCCATCCTTCCTATCAGCACTAATGAGCACACAGGGGATGAGGCAGGTCAGCTGCCCGTCTCCTGCAATGTCAGTCCTCCAAAATCAAGTCAAAAAACCAGCTCTGGCCAGTTCAGCAAATTAAGTCAGCCTTGGCAAACAGCAGCATAATAGGTACATTTAAAAAAATTAATCATTAAATTGCCTAAGCTGCTTATGAAACCACATCTTAAAGGACACATGTCTTGAATTACACAGACCTCCCGCAGAGCTTTGAAGATCAGAATTTACTCATAGAAGGGAAAGCTAATTTTTAGAAACTTAAGTTATGATTTGTACAGTATTGAACTAGTCTCTCCATGTTAACTTGTCAAATGTTTAAAAAATAGTAGATACTATGGGCAATTAGAAAAGCCAGTTAGTTCACCATTCTGTGTTTTCTTACATGAACATCTATGTCCAACACCACTGATTTCCTTTTCTGGCAATTTATTTTAAAATCGCTTTTTACAATGCTGAATAAATTAACTCAGTAAGCCTTTGCTGTCAATGCTTTTCTTGGTTAAAAAAAGGTAACAAGTGAGAGTCACTAGCCAAGTCTTCCAGCTGCACCAAACATTTTTTTTTATTCAAAGTCCAGTTCTTTCAAAGCTGAAAAATGGAGGCTTATAAAGCAGCAGAAATGCCCATTTTTCTTCTGTTAAAAAGAGGAAAAAATGACCAGGTAATTCTTTAACCTTGATAAATGTCATAATCTGAAATAGATTGACTTGTTCACAAAACACAGATATTTATTTCATTTAATAAAAAGGCTAGCTTTAAAATAGTATTGGGTTTGGTGCACACCTTACTTTGCAACAGCCAATTAACTAATTAAAAAATCGATGCATTCTAGTTGACATGCAAAATGTAATAATCTAAGGAGTAGGGAAGTTTATCACTAAAAAAATTACACCGAAGTGAAATATTTTAAAACATGTCATCAGGGAAAGATGTAAATACTCTGCATATCCTCTTTTTGAGATTTCCCTTCATTTACCATGAAATTCTGACAACTCATGTTTCTTTTTCTCTTTTATAAAGACATTCACATGAGCAGAGAACAAGACTCTGTCAGTGGTTATGTCGCATCATAGTTCACACCTCATAGAAGACTTTTACTAGGGAAGTCTCTCTGTAATGACCTGTTACACCTCTGGTTCAGACTCTTAATCCCTTGTGCTCTAAAGTGTCCATCCCTTTTGACTACAGGTCATGAAAGTTTTTCTGCACCATGCCTGAAGCCACAAGGCTTATAAAATTGCCTAGGAAGTACTGTAAGGAGAATTACGTTAACACAGAATTTTAAGCTTTTCCCAAGAATTATTAATACAGCCCCAAAGCAGGAAAACTGCATTCCCATGCAAACAGGGGTAGCCATTCAGTGATGCATGCATAACCTTTAAATGTTTGCTGTTCTCCAAAAGATAACAGGGAGATGTTATGCTAACTGATTGCAAGGTGCCAGGGTTCTTGTTTCTTGTTTTGGTACAGTTCCCCTTTTTGTCTTTCTATTTTCAGTTTGTTCATGCCTGTACAGCTCCCTTAATTAGTTGCTGCTAAATAGCCTGATGAACCAGATACTGAACCTTACTCAGGGGAGCAGTATATTTATACATTTCTCTCCTCAGACATCTTGTGATGTTCTCGTGTCTTAAATTTGGCTGTTAACAATACTTTTGGAATTGTAGCATGTAGAATACTTATGATAGGAACTTAATGATACCTTGTGTCCTAGAATAGTTTTGCTTCTTGAAAGTTTATTTCCAAAGCAAACAACTGAAAATACTGCAGTTCTCAACCAACCTGAACGGGTCTGGTGTTCCATTCAAGATTTTTTTTTTTTTTAATCATTGCATACCACTCGTTCCAACATCCTGGATATGTCTTCAGCTGATTTTTAGTCCCAGTGATGCTATAGAATCACAGAATTGTTTGAGTTGGAAGGGACCTTAAAGATCGTTTAGTTCCATCCCCCTGCCATGGGCAGAGGCACCTTCCACTACATCAGATTGCTCAAAATCCTATCCAGCCTGGCCTTGAACACTTCCAGGGATGGGGCATCAACAGCTTCTCTGGGCAACCTGTACCAGGGCCTCGCCACCAGCACAGTAAAGAATTTCCTCCTAATATTTAATCTAAACCTACTCTCTTTCAGTTTAGAACCATTCCTCCTTATCACTACACGCCTTCTTGAAGGCCCCCTTTAGACAATGGAGGGCTGCTATAAGGTCTCCTTGAAATCTTCTCATCTCCAGACTGAAGAACCCCAAATCCCTCACCCTGGCCTCACAGAGGAAGTGCTCCAATCCTTTATCATCTTCACAGTCTTCATCTACACCCACTCAAGCAGGTTGATGTGCTTCTTATGTTGGGCCCCAGAGCTGGATGCAGCACTGCCGGTGGGGTCTCACCAGAGGTGGAGCAGAGGGACAGAATCCTTTCCTCAGCCTGCTGTCTGTGGTGCTTTGGATACAGGATACACTGGGTTTCTTGGGCTGTGAGCACACATGGCCAGCTCATATTTGGTTTTTCATCCACCAGGGATACTCTAGTCCTTTTCCCAAGGCGTCTCTCAGTCCATTCATTGCCCAGCCTATGTTGATGTTTGGGATTGCCCCAACCCAGGTGCAGGAGCTGACATATGGCCCTGTTGAACTTGAACATGAGGTTTTCCCAGGCCTGCCTCTCAAGCCTGTCCAGGTCCCTCTGAATGACATCTCTTTCCTCTAGAGTATCAATCAAATCACTGAGCTTGGTGTCACCTAGCTGAGCTTGCTACATGTCCTCAACAAAAATGTTAAATAATACCAATTCATGTATTCTCTAGATTCCACCATCTCTACTACTGTGTGTGGGAAGCCTGTTTCCTTCCTTAAAACTGTCAAGTTAATAGGATTACTCCCCCTCAGTTGTAGGCAAGACTTTTTGGAGAGGTTTAATGTTGTTATTACCAGAAAAAGGGTCAAGACTTTAGTGTGGAACAAAAGCCATTGACAAAGATAGACACCTTTTTGGTATGACTGTGACCTCACTAAGCCAACGTTCAGGCAAGTACCTCTGCTGGCCTGATTGTGCTAACCCAAATGTCTTCTCTTGCAGATATGCTTTTGTGCCCCAGTGTAAAAAAATGGGAGTGAATTCTGCTGCTTTCAATACATAATGAAATTTTTGTACTTAGCATCTCTTAATGATGAATGGCATATTCTGTACTGCCTCTTTCCCTCTTGCTGTCCCCTACAGCCCAATTTCAAAAGGCATCTGCCAGGCACTAAGGCCTGAGTTTTGACATTGAAATAGCTTGCTGCTTATATCTCAATCAGAAGCTGTTATTTTCCCTGTACAAAACCTGCAACCCTTGAAGACCCATAAATCTGTATGTTTTTCATAGGTTTGTGCTGTCAACAGAGGAGGATAGGTTTACAAGTGCAGAGGCCAAGTTCAGCCTTTTTCTGCACATATGTAACTGGGAAATTTTTTCTCCTCCTTGCTCTTTGGGGTCCTCTGTAGCACTACGGCATATTTCTCACTCACAATTCCCTGAAGTGATGATCTTTGGTGGGAGCAGGTGTTCCCTGTAGCATGGCCCATGGATAGCTGTATCTTCAGTTGGTTAGCACACACACACGGATGCTCTCAACCATTGAAGTCTTCTCAGTTACAAAAATCATCACTCAGGGCACAGCAGTCTTTACAGAAATACTTTTTCTTCAAACAGCCATGTAATTTTGGGGTTTTTTCAAAACCTTTCAGTATTGTGGCACCAGAGCTGAACTCTGAGGCCACTAATTTACATCCCAACTAGCTGTACAGGCTGTCAGTTTATCATCCTGCCTTCCATGCCTTAAAAGGTTTAATGAAATAAAATGGACAGAGAGACCTGGTCTAGCCAAAGGTCCCCTTATCACATTACGCACAGTACTTATTTTTGTCATGTGGATTAGCAGAGGGTTAGTTTGGATGATAAAGATGGCAAGGGAATTCTTGTTCTGAAAATCCATAACTGCTCTTTCAGAGACAGAAAATTAGGCAGATGTCAGAGATGTGGTTTTAAGATAGAAAGGGAGAAGAGGAAGAAGAAAATCATGAAGTTGCTAACTTTGGCCAATGTTCAAGCTTGAGCACATCATTGTAGTTTATGATTTGGGTTAATGCCATAATTTCTGGGCCTTCTGTAAATTCACATCCTGTTGCAATCTGCTCTAATCACAGAGGAGCAAAGAGAACTAACTCTCTGTGAATAAAGCAGAAAGAACTGTGAATATTGATTCCAATATTGGCTCAAATATTCCCCAAAATGAGATAAAACCCAAAAGCTGTTAGATGTTGATACCAAAAGATTGATACATTTTATTTAAAAGAGGCAAAGACAAAGAAAGATAAAAGAAATAGAAAATAAGAGTGGAGAGGGACAGGGAGAGTGACAGAGATGAAGTAGAAACATATTACCCCTTCTTGGATCCCAGTGATGTCTCATTGCTTCCCTCTATCTGGTCTTCTTGGTGGTGAGGGTACCCTGCCGAAAAGCATAGAATCCAATGGATTAATATATGTTTGGGCAGGTGGGAACACAGAGGTACCTCCCTGAGGGGGGACAGTTTGACACTGTCCCATGCAAGACTCTGGATCTGTTGCATCATGTAGTATCACATGCAGTGCTCTGGTGCAAGGTCTGGGGACCCCTTTGGGGGTGTGTAACCAACCAGTTTAACACTGAAGACCAAAGGAAACTAAGCCTCTGTGAATAAAACAGATGGGACCTAGAAAAGTTTGAAATATACCCAAAAAACGTGATTAAAACCAAACGAGGTTAGATGTTGGTGCCAAAAAAAAATGATATACTTTATTTAATAATAAAAAAGGCAAAGAGAAAGAAAGAGAAAAGAAAAAAAGGAATAGAAAAAGAGTTGGGGGGGCGGGGGGCAGGGAGAGTGACAGGGACTACTCCTGTCACTCTCATCTGAGGGTCCAAACAGCATCTCAATGTTCCCCTCTATTTGGTCTTCTTGGTGGTGAGAGTCCTGCACCACCCACTGCCACCATGCTGAAAAGTATAGTATCTCATGGACCAGTATATGTTTGGGCCAGGTGGGAACGCTCAGGTGCCTCCCCTAAGGGGGCTAGGTTTGACAGTCCCTTGCAACACTGTGGGTCTGTTGCATGATGTTGCAGTGCTCTGGTGCAGCGTCTGGGGACCTCTTTGGGGAGAGGGGCTTTCATGGGCTATGACACCTCCTCAGCTGTTCTTCACATGGATGCGGCTTTCCTGGGCTGAAGGGGCCCCTGAAGCTGGACTTCTCTGCACAGCAGAGGATGGGTGTTCACTGCCTCTCACCAGAGGCTTTTTCGCCATACACCCAAAACCCTCCTCCTACCCCCCCTTTGGTGTAGGGATCTTTTCGAGGCTTGCAGCAGAAGCCTGGGGTTGTAGCCTCCATCCCTGAAGGTGCTGGGCTGGGCCCTGCCATGGATGTTCTTCAAGATGCTTTGAACAATAGTGTCACTTTTCTTATCTCTGTTCCTTAGGTGGTTTAACTCACAGTTCAGGTTTTCAGTCTGGAGGCCCATTCAGGGTGGGCTTGGTTCTGTTCCTTAGTGGCTTTTGCTATGCACTTTTGCTGTAATAGGCAAAAGTCCTCCGTAAAAATCTTTGAGCCATAAACCATAACATTTCAGTCTCTGACACATCCTTCCACCTGTGGCATGTCAGGTCTTTGGAAAGATCCTGCCTATGTAAATGAATTAAGTTTTCTCAGTCCCCACAGTCTTATTGCCTAAGCAAAATTAAGAACTGAATGCTTAATGTGCACTGAATACACAGCAACACTCTGAGTATTAATAAGTTTTTTCCAGAACACATCACTGTGCTCTAAATTGTGGTGTCAGTTCATGTCATCTAGTCCTATCTTGTCAGAGAATCAGTGAAATCTCCTGTGCCAAAGTACTGTGATAATAGCAGGTGGGGGGTGACCTATAACTTCCATGTGCTGCCCATCATGTTCTGTGTCATCAGTTCCTTGCTACAACCCCTTGTAAATTTTGTTTTCCTACTGCCTTAAAGCTTAGCTTCAATTTAAACATCAATGTGTATTGTCTGATGAGGAGATACTGTAAACTGAAGAGGCAGTTTTAAGCTGACAATTACATAGGTTGGAGTACAATTCTTGGGACTTAAATTTCAGCTTACAGTTCCCACTAAAAGAGTGGGATGAGATAAAGACTCTGATTTCTAAATATTTAATTTCAGGTCTCTGCTTATAACTGCTGCCTAACTATGTTCGTGCTGAAGCCCAAAAGCAGCCAAAACAATTTCCCACATTAAAGTTTTCAGCACCCCATTAGCTTCCCAAAAGATAAGTCTCCATTCTTTCAGGCTGTTATTGAGGCCAGAATCTCTTACAGACAAATAATTTCACTGACAATGAGTTGATCTCTTTCTACTATGACTAATGTACTGCTGTCTTTAGATACACTCTAGGGTTTGGGGTTAAAAGGAAGATTAAAACATGACCACAAAATCCCATACATTGAGTTGTTTTGGAGTTTAGGTGTCAGCATGCTGGGTAACCTACAACCGAGGGGTCTTACATTTCAAGGCTGGTGACTTGTAGAAGTCTCCTTTGAGCCCAGGTTTGTGTGGGGTTTTTTTGTAAAGGCACAGGCTCAACAAGGTACCCTGAGGCATCACCAGCACTTTCCAGTCTATTCATCAGAGAGCCTGATTAGCAATGTCTGGTGTGGTGTGTGGAAAAACTGGGAAGCCTGAGACAGGAGGTGAGTGCTGGAGGCTTGACTTGCAAACATGAGACACAGCAGGTCTTACTTCTGCCTTTGGTATTGGTCTCAGTCAAATTTCAGTTGACCATGTGGACTCCGAGCTTTTAAAAAAATTACCTTGACAAATCAAATGATGTGGAAGTGTGTGTTTTATTTAGAAGGGAAGGAAAGGAAATTAACAGTGTGAGTAATTGTTTATGGGTTTCTTACTGTGCTAATGCTGCACATAAATAGTCACCTATTTGTGTGCACTTCATTCACTGGGAACAACTGTTCCTATATAAAATGTGTTACCTGAGAAGATTGCTGTCTAGGTGTGAAATGACTGAAGGCCCTAGGTAAGACCACAGGAAGGTTTCAGATCTCATGGACAGCGAGTAATCCACTCCCTGACTATTGAAATACTGCTCTGTGTTACAGGGGGAGGAGGCTTCTCACATTGCTGAAAGAAATGAAACCGAAAGATCTCATATGTTATTTTTCTGACAGTGTTGTACTTGAGATATATATTCAGTTCTTGGAGCGTTTCTAGAACTCCTGTTTTGGGAAAAATAGCTGGACTTAGGCCAGTGATGTAACCTGAATAAATTAAAAGGTTTTGTGGTGACAAAAAAGGTGGCATGGTCCAATTGGAATTAGTTGAAATTCACTTGTTTTGTCCAAAGATGTACGATAGGTGTGTTGCGTTTGCAGGCTTTTGTTACAAAGCCACAAAGAGCAACCAGTGCCAGACAGTGTCTCTACCCAGCCTGGTTGGGGTCCACGTGGTCCAAGCCCTCCTTCTGAAAGCATGGACTACAGGGCCCTCACCGGCTGGGGAGCCTTGTAGCTAGCTCAAGCATCTTGCTCTCCGCAACCATGCAGTGGCAAAGGGGTGAGAAGAGGTCTCTGCAAGGAGAGCACTGAAGATCTTTATTCACATGCTTGCACAAGTCTCCAAGGGCAAAGGCAAGGGAAAGGCAAAGGGTCTGGAGTTTTATAGGGATTTGGGGGAGGGGTGGAGTTGGGGTCCCTCAGAGACCAATAGGAGAAACTTGAGGGAGTGGCGGATTTAGCAGGGAAAAGGGTAAAAAGGGGTAGGGGAACACCACATAGGTGGAATCGGTTTTTTTTCTGTCTGAGATGAAAAAGGGTTAGTGTGTTGACCCATGGAGATCTCCACTTCCCTTGCTTGAGGGCTGGTTAATGGCTGTGTTCCTTCAAAGTGGAGTTGTGAGAGCTTGGCACAGTGTTCAGACACACAAGTATTGTCTTTGTTTAATTTAATAACAGGATCCTACCTTCATTAAATGTTGTAACTGCCTTTTTTTCTAGAGATAAAAGGAGGAGAGGAATGTAAGAATATGATTCTTGGAGCTGTAGTGCTTGACTGCTGCTAAGCACTGGGACAAGAGAGGAAAATAGGAAAGTCACACTCCTTGTTTTGTTCATTAGGTCATGAGAGAGTGGGAAGAGGCAGAACGCCAAGCAAAGAACTTGCCAAAGGCTGACAAGAAAGCTGTTATCCAGGTAAGGGAAAATGCAACCACAGCCTTACTGGCTGCGGCCCAAGTTAAGATGCAAAGGGTGCTGGGTGTGATGTAATTTAATAATCTACTTTATGGAGATTTAATATTATTCTCTGCTCTTTTTTTCTCATGCTTTTTTTGTTTCCAGCTGTTAGTGGCTGCTCTGTACTTTGCAGCCAATCCCTGGAGCAGCAGTGCAGGACATTGCTGCTGACTGCATGGAGAGGTAGAATTCCACTTGAATTTAGATTTGCCTTCAGTGAGAACTGAAAACTCAGTTCCCACGGGCTCCTATCAAAATTTTGGCCATGATAAACTCATACAGGCTGCAGAGCCTAAGCTCAAAGCAGAGGTGGAAAATGTGATCTAAGGAAGGAATCACCATCAGTTTTATCTGAAGGGAACCCTTAGCCAAAATTATTTTATCCAAAACTGTATTATAGTTCAAAAATTCTGACAAGGCAGACACTCCATGAATCCCACTGCCAGGTATTACTCAGTACTGCTGGAATGATTTCAATGCACAACTATAAAAACAAAACATTCCGAACCAGATTGGTTTGTGCATTAGGTCCCACAGCTTTGCTTTCTGTGCATTTTATTCAGTCAATAAGTTTGGGCTCAATTTTTTCTTCCTGGTGGCCAGTTTACAAGAAATTATAGTGACTCTGTTTGGGCTGGACGTTTCTTTCTCCCTGTGTAGATTTGCTCTTGAATTTGTGTTGATGGCTCTCAATGGCAGGGGTGTACACTTGCCAAACTTCACCCTCCCCCAGGCGCAATTTCAGTGGTGCTGAACCTCTGTCTCAGGGCAAACACTGGTGGTTGTTCTGAACACATCAGGAATATTTTTATTAGATTAATAAAATATGGCCAGGTGTTCCTGAATATAGGGCACTGCAGTTCCCACTGAAATCAGTAAAAGATATGTGCAGTGCAGAGTTTCTGGGAGCCAAACTACATTGACAATGGGGGAAGATTTTGGTGCTTTGCAGATAGAGGTGTTCATGTATGCTGGTCTATGCTGATGTCTTCTCTGTTTCTGTTGTGATTGGTGGTTTTTTCAGCATTTCCAGGAGAAAGTGGAATCACTGGAACAAGAAGCAGCAAATGAAAGACAGCAGCTTGTGGAGACTCATATGGCACGAGTGGAAGCCATGCTGAATGACCGTCGACGCATTGCTCTGGAGAACTACATCACAGCCCTGCAGACTGTCCCGCCCAGGGTGAGTGTGATGCCAGAAGCTTTGCCAGCTGTGTCAAAATCATTGTAATTGTCCTCGGGGAAATGTAGATGTGCCCAGGTGCAGTCCAGCTTTGGAGCCGGGAGTGTACTCACTGTGGAAGAGCTGCAACAGCAGTCAGTTTGCATAAATGCAGACACAAGCTCCCCATGTGCATACCTGTCAATGGATAGATACATACATAAAGATACTTCAGCAAATCACATGGAAGTGATTTGGTTGACAGAAATTGTAGCTGTTGACAGATCCTGCAGGAGGAGGATGAAGTGTCCCTCCAAATCATGCACATTAGGATACTTCATCATGACAACATGGAGCTTAAGGATAGGATGGTTGTGATTTTTTATTTTGTTTGTTGAAGTGTTGAAGTGTTTGGTGAAGGATCTTGTGAGGATTGTTGGATGGCATGAAGTTAGTGCACTAGCAATTCTAAATTGTCTGCTTTGGATGTGATGGCTATTGGTGGGTGTAAACATGTACGTTCAGAATGCAGATTGAATGGAATTTAATGGCTCTGTATCTCTGACACTTGTTTTCAATATCACAATAGCTGGTCAGTGACCTCCAGAGGAGGAGAATTTGCAAAAAGCCTGGGGCAAAGCGGTAAATTATTTTATATATCTCTGGCCTCTTAAACACTTCCAAGATGAAAAAACATTGTTACACTACTGAGTCTTTTAGTGAATTTGTCCTCACAAGGAGTTATACCAATATGGCTAACACGATTAAATTACATATTTTCAGCAAATTTCCTTCTGAGGAGAAACCTGCATATTTGGTGACCATGGAAAAGTGATCGTCTTAGTTCTTTATCATTGTGATAATTACTGAACTTTTTTCTTCACCCCATGGTGCAAAACTCTCGTACTTTTACCATGTATGCCAAGTAAAAGTTAAAATCCTTTACTTAGGTAAAAGTGTCATGGGGTTGACATCAGGATAGTTGTGTGAAGAGTTTCCGAGTATTTTGCAATATAGTAATTTGTGGAAAATGAAGCTAGTCTGTGTTAAATTGGTAGAGGATGTTATTTGGCCTGAGTGTGAGTTGCACGTTACAATCTCTGACCACAATGAGGGTAGTGAAAGGCTTGAACTCATTAGGAGACAGATTAGCAAGTTATAAGTTGGCATGCAGCTTCTTTTAGGAAACTGTAGTCTGTGGCTCAGAACTGAGGTGAGGGAAGTACATGGACTGGCTGCAGGTCATGTTTGCTGTCTTGTGGTATGGATTTGGGTAGTTCACCAAAGGTAGGGTTTCACATTTGGCTTTGGAGCAAAGCTTTCCTTGCTTTGAAGTTGAGCCTCGTACAAATGTAATCCTGTCTGAAAAGTACCCCAGTAAAATGATTTGATTTCAAGCTCTGTGTGTGTCAGGCTGGCAGCTTGGTTCTGCAGGTATCTGCGGTTGTGGAAGGGCATAGCGGCCAGGCTGGGATCTGTGGTTCAGACCCAGGACACGATAACCAACTCAGAAAGAGCGTCTCACAAGAGACAGCCTTCCAGGGATTTACATTGTTCCCTCAGCCGCCAGGGTATCTCTGCCAAGGATGCCTGTCTCAGCAGGCTATCATCTCTTAAGTGATTCAGCGAGATAGTGATTTCAACTCTGTTCTGCGAGGTAACCCCAGGCCGGATCAGGGAGAGACGAGGAGCCTGTTTGGCGGTTCGGGAGCATCCCGGAAGCGGAGGCCAGGAATGAGCTCCCTAAGAGGGTCTAGGGGTTGATACAGTGGTATTTTTGGGAAAAGATGGGGTGGTATCNCACAAGAGACAGCCTTCCAGGGGTTTACGCTGTTCCCTCAGCCGCCAGGGTATCTCTGCCAAGGATGCCTGTCTCAGCAGGCTATCATCTCTTAAGTGATTCAGCGAGATAGTGATTTCAACTCTGTTCTGCGAGGTAACCCCAGGCCGGATCAGGGAGAGACGAGGAGCCTGTTTGGCGGTTCGGGAGCATCCCGGAAGCGGAGGCCAGGAATGAGCTCCCTAAGAGGGTCTAGGGGTTGATACAGTGGTATTTATGGGAAAAGATGGGGTGGTGTCAGACGGGCAAAAACCAATGGTTTACAAATAATCTACATGGGGTCTCCCGGAGGATCATGGGTCTGGTTTGTCTCACCCTCACCAAGAAGGGCTGCTTTTCCAAGGGGATCTTGCAGGGAAGTTATGCAATATTCTTATCTCAGCAGACCTCTCTCCAGGGCAGGGGCCGGGCAGACCCCGCAGAAGGGTATGATGGGGACCAGACACAACATCAGAAAGGTCTCTACAGCTGCCAAAATGTGGAATGCAGAGGACACAAAGTGAACTTCAGCTGCAGAACTCTAAGGGGCAAAAATGTTAACAGTGACTTTGGGACAAGAAAAACTTGCATTTTGTGTTTGTGTTGCTTATAGTCAGCTCCCAGGACATTTAAATTACTGATACATTTCCTGTGTCTGGGGAGAGCACCAGGCCTGAAAGGTGACATGAGTCCAGTAAAAGTACGTTTTGAAGGTACTGTTTAAAACACTGAAGTGCATCCTATGTTGAGTATATATCCTGTATATTTCCTACAAAAGCTAATATTATGAAAGGAGCAGGCAGCAAACATGGAGGTAACATCAGCTGAAGGTGCTACCAGACAGGGACTCATCTCAAAATAACAGGGGCGAACGGTTTAAAAAGTAATGTCTTTAAACAAGTCCTTGATCAGTCTTGTAGATGGTCTTGTCCTTGCCTTAGCATTTTTTGGTTGTGTGCTCTGTAGCTGATGACAGTTGAAGTGTTGAACTGCTGGTCAGGTGTGTGCCAAAGCACTTGGAAACACTGACCTTGAATTCAGCAGGAGGTTTTTTTCTGGTTGTATTGAGAGAGAGGGTGAAACTTGGGGAGTGACTGATGACAGCTGAACAACCTAATGAGTTAATCCAGTCCACTAACTGCTTTGCAGGATATGGGGCCAGAAATCTGAATACATTGTGAATCCAAACTTTGGCTGCCTAGCCAAAGAGAAAATGAGATTAATGGAAAATTCAGCTCTCATACCCTAGCTGTATTTCACTCTGGCAGTTCCCTAGTGAACTAAAAGTTCATTTGATGCAGTTGTGTTGTCTTTGGGAGAATACTTCATAACGTTACTGATAACTTGTTAAGTAATATTATAAAAGGTGTGGGAGTGGGGGGTTCTGGAGTTCTCAAATTATTTTTAAGAACCCCCTTCACAGCCTGCTTCAAGTCACATGGTTTGCTGTTTGTATGTCTACTACAAAAATAGATTCTAAATATTTTAAGTGATGGAGTCCCTTTTGTGAGGAAGAATTTGGATTTGAATTAAAAAAATAAATTAGACTTTTTTATTGAAGTGTTGCATGCAGTTAGGAGGGTTAAAAAAGTCTGGGAATCCTTTATGAATAGCATCTGTACCGAATCAAAAACTGTAACTGCAGGTT
>VZRF01011313.1:0-47283 GCA_013396875.1 Vireo altiloquus | reverse complement strand
TATTATGAAAGGAGCAGGCAGCAAACATGGAGGTAACATCAGCTGAAGGTGCTACCAGACAGGGACTCATCTCAAAATAACAGGGGCGAACGGTTTAAAAAGTAATGTCTTTAAACAAGTCCTTGGTCAGTCTTGTAGATGGTCTTGTCCTTGCCTTAGCATTTTTTGGTTGTGTGCTCTGTAGCTGATGACAGTTGAAGTGTTGAACTGCTGGTCAGGTGTGTGCCAAAGCACTTGGAAACACTGACCTTGAATTCAGCAGGAGGTTTTTTTCTGGTTGTATTGAGAGAGAGGGTGAAACTTGGGGAGTGACTGATGACAGCTGAACAACCTAATGAGTTAATCCAGTCCACTAACTGCTTTGCAGGATATGGGGCCAGAAATCTGAATACATTGTGAATCCAAACTTTGGCTGCCTAGCCAAAGAGAAAATGAGATTAATGGAAAATTCAGCTCTCATACCCTAGCTGTATTTCACTCTGGCAGTTCCCTAGTGAACTAAAAGTTCATTTGATGCAGTTGTGTTGTCTTTGGGAGAATACTTCATAACGTTACTGATAACTTGTTAAGTAATATTATAAAAGGTGTGGGAGTGGGGGGTTCTGGAGTTCTCAAATTATTTTTAAGAACCCCCTTCACAGCCTGCTTCAAGTCACATGGTTTGCTGTTTGTATGTCTACTACAAAAATAGATTCTAAATATTTTAAGTGATGGAGTCCCTTTTGTGAGGAAGAATTTGGATTTGAATTAAAAAAATAAATTAGACTTTTTTATTGAAGTGTTGCATGCAGTTAGGAGGGTTAAAAAAGTCTGGGAATCCTTTATGAATAGCATCTGTACCGAATCAAAAACTGTAACTGCAGGTTGTTTTCACGTTACACAGGTGATTGCCAAGTGCCAGTGTCAGAGGTGTATGTCTCTGAGTACCACTCAGCACAGCAAGGGAGAGCAGGAGTACACAGAGATGAAATTGCATAGTTTCAAAGTCTACAAGAAAATAAATTCAAGAAAAAACAAATATTTGTACTCTTGTTCTATTCTCAGAAGCATTGTCATTCAGGCTGCCCAGAAACTCAAAATTTTATCCTCATTCTTGATTCCTGATGCAGCTTAGCTCTGCTGCTGTACTTCACTGCCTTTGAAAATGGGGTGCAGCTGTTCAGTATCCAGTGTCAAAATACTGTATTGTTTCATCCTGCTTGATGAGCTTACTACAGGAAAGGAGGATTAGTAGCAGTTGGAAGCAATATGCCTCTAGTTTTTAAAACAGTTGGAAATTTTCCCCTTCCTGTTGTACATTAAATAGGGGAATTCAAATCCATCATTCTCTGTGAGCAGATTGATTCTGTAATGTGCTTGTATTCCCTCTTTCATGAGCGTGTCAAATTTTTCTGGATTTATGTCTCCCTTTTTAATCTTTGTTGGTAAGAGAGGCACATTATCTGTGGGAAACTGATGGTGGGTGACAAAGACAAGCAGAAAAGAAAATTGATGTAATAAAGGGTTTCAGAGGAGGGAAATATACAGGAAAACTTTAAAAGGTAATTAATTAACCTCTTTACTTTGTGCATAGATTAAAGCATATAATCCTATAAATCAGTTTAAAATGCTTCTCTTCTAATTCAGCACTATTTTACTGAAATGTAAATTCTTGCTGAGAAGAGCAGGATCATTAAGATCAACCCTAGCATGTACATTAATCCATCTGATTTTTTTTCCATGTTTTCTTTTTCTTCAGAATTTACTCTGGTACCTTTTATGCTTGGGAGCAGTATCTGTTCACAGAGAGAGCACAGTGCAGGTTGAAACTAGTCAGATTTGGCTATTTGGACAGGGAAGAGGAATCTGAGTGGGGCCCATGCTCTGTGCCTCAGTGTTTGGGAAGCTCAAAGCATTTCCTGAGTCCAAGCAGGTTGCTGTGGAAATATGCAGTGAAATATGCTTTGGAACCAGGCCAAAGTGTTGCTGCTCAATCAGTGATAAAAATCCTCCTCTGCAGCAGGAAACAACAGTCCAGCTCTAATACTCCAAACTTTAGCTCTGCTCCTCTGAACCCATAAACTTCCAGCTGTGGAATTCTTCACATAAACTTAATTTTGAAATATTTTTGTGAAATAGCATGGGTTTCAGCTCTGTTTTTATAAAATTAGATTTCAATAAATGTGGTGACCTAATTCCTTTTTCCAGTGCCTTCTGAAGCTTTTATGTGAATAAATCCAGAGTGTCTTGTTTTAAACCCTGGCAGGTTCATTGTATCTAGAATTAAGAGTTTTGAAATAGTGATCAGAAACAAAATTTGTCTTAATTTGTCAAAGTTCAATAAGTTGAAATACTGAAATGTTGAAAAACAAATAATGAGATTGAATCAAATAGTTTTCATTTTATTTGGCTCCCAGAGGAGTCCTTGAGAGGGGAGGCAGATGTAAGTCTTGGGCACCATTACAGCCATGTGATTTTGATGAGATAACATATTTTGTTACAATTAGGAGAAATTGTGAAGGCATCTTTAACTCCACAGGACAGGTATCTGGATGGGGATTTATTTGTCTTGCCCATGAGTAAGTGTTGCATTCATCCTGCCCAATTTTTCTTGAATGTTTCTAAAATGAGCTACTTCTCCTTGATGAAACATGACCTGCAAGTTAATAATGCAGCAAGTGAAATATGTACTGAATATGGTACACAAGGTATTCAGAATAGTGAATGAAAAGAAGCAATTGTTGCACATTCCAAGAGCAGTAATTGGAAGGGACTGATGATTGATTTTTCTCTAAAGGCAAGATTAAATAGCACAATACAGCATTGTGAAAGTTTCCCCTCTGATTTAGAGTGAATTTTGATCAAAATGACAAGCCAGCTCAGAATTTCCCATGGAAGTTCCATGGTACCAAGCCAGGAAATTGTATTTTCAGTACACAGAAGTGCTTTACTCTGGTTTTTATGTGGTTTCTCTGTAGTAAGTGTTTTGGATTTCCACAAAGATTTTTTTTTTCATGAGGATAGATTTTAGCCATGCAAACTACATTTGATGTTTCCATTTTCCAAGTTCAATGAAACTGCACTATTTCATCACTGCTTTAAAATCTGAAATAGCAGATTAGGATCAGTATAGAGATCATGGTGGGAGGACATCTGCATGTTTATATGTATTTTTGGGTGTGCGTTTATATATAACTTGCTAGAAACTAGACCGTGGGCATTTAGATCTCATATACAAGACCACAGAAAGAATCATCTTCCAAATAAGAGACAAGGAATATTCTCTGCAGTTCTAGATTGAACACTATTTCTTAATGGTGCATTGTCACCCTAGGTAGTCTATATATATATGTAGCCCACATACATTGTGAACCTGTCTGCTTTGTACCAAATGTATTGAATGCATGCAAGTCCCCATGTACTCAGGAAAGCTATATAAAATAGTATTTTGACAACATGCTCCAGAATAAACAGGATTTTAAACTAACAGCTATAAAATATCTGAAGACATGAGCACATCTGTTGGACAGTCACAATAGCTTGTAAGAAGGACTATGATCAATCTGTGCTCAGTTGTAGATAAAAAACAGTGTTGGAACAGATGTTGGAATCTGCTGAGAAGGGGGTAGGTGCTTTGGAATGAGTTTGATGGGAGCAAATGGTGTTACAGTATGTGCTTGAAATGGCTGGTAGGTTCACATCCTATTAGGTGTGTCTTTTTTGCTACGTTTGCCTGAATAGTGAGTGTGTGCCATGAGACTGGATTTAAGCTTCTTGCCAGCCAGTCCAGAGTTTTGGAGTACACAGTAGCCATATTATTCCTAACTAATCAGCATAGTTAATGAAATAAAATGTATTCAGAATTTGCTGCTGGATCCTCTTGCCTAGGAAGTCACTGGCCATTCTTGTCACTGCCTAAATGACAGTCACAATGCCATCAGTAGTATCCTGGTTGCCTTCAGAGAAAGACCAAAACAAAAAAAAAGGAAACAATCCAACAAAACAGGTACAGATCACTGAAAATAGTGGAATTATTTCATGAGGCTTAGGTAGCCACTGGTGGCTGATGCAAGTTATTCTGTGAGATGTTTTTTACTAAGATGACTACAGACAGAAACATGCAGTTTTCCCTGGCAAAACACACAGCAGAATTTCAAGTGTTAGACCCAGAATTTTTTAAAGAAGTTTAGTGGTTGGTACATTATTTAAGAAGAGCAAGAAGTGCCAAGCTGGCCCAAAGATGTGTCAACCATTTGTTCTTCTGCCATAGAAAGTGTCAGAGCTGAGAACTTAATTTAGCTTATAATAGAACCACATTGATTTATAATTTAGTCTAAAGGTTCCTGCCTAGGGTTGAAGTAGTAGAGGGTTGTGGGTATAATGGGTTCAGACATGGGGTCTGGGTGCATCTCCTCAGCCTGTGGTGCCTTTCCCTACCTCTGTGCTTGACCTAGACCATTGCTTGTGGCCCCTCTAGTCTACCATCATAGAAGTTCATATCAGTACTTGGTGTATTGGATTTGGGCATGAATCCTGCTGAAAGTGTTACCAAAAATCAATAAAAATAAAAACTCCTTAATCTGGCAGCCGGTCTGAGGTCTGTGGCTCAGACCCAGGAAGCCAGGACCATCCCAGAGAGAGAATCTTGCAGGAGACAGTCTTCCAGGAGGTCAGCGGTGTTCCTTCAGCTCCCGAGGAGTCTCAGCAGAGTGCCTTGGCTTAGCAGGCTCTTAGCTCTTAGTGATATTCAGTGATTTCAGCTCTTGCCCTGCAAGGCTACCCCCTGGCTGACCACCATCTGTTTGGTGGTTCCATGAGAGCAGCTTTATTGTCCTGCACCTCACGAAGGGGTACCAGCAATGGAGCTCCCTAGGGGTCTGAGGAAGATACATGAGGCAGAAACGCTGCAAAGTAGTCGGGCAAGTTGGAGGTCTGACCTGATCCAGTGTAGCTGGGACTTCCAGAAAGGAAGAAGAAGAGCTGATTTAGTTCATGTCAGATGTTCAACCATCACCTTTTGGGGGTTTTTGATCTATGTGGGAATGACCCACTATATTACTTTAAGAGCTGGGGTAGGGTATGTTTCCTAAAGATCACAATAAAGACATTTATGGCAATAAAAAGTCTATGTGGTAAGTCTTCAAATCCATTTCAACTTCCACATCAGGGGATCCTGGGTACATATATATCTCAGGTCTCAGTGTTCTGTTCTGGGAATAGATGCCTGCATCTGTTCTTTCCATAAATACCTGCATACACCCTAGGAGCTCACATATAGTGCAATGCCTTGCTTACTGGGAAAGCCTTGTGTGCCTGTGCCAGGTGATTCAGTGCTTCACAAGAACTTCTTAATTGTTAAAGCAATGTCACAAGCTTTTAGGCCATGTGAGATCACCAGACCAGGGCTGAAGCGTGCATATTGATAGTTTTAAAACCAAAACACTGAAACTCCCTAGGTTTGTATTCCTACACACAGTGAGTTTCTAGTGTTTTGTTGGGGTCTTTTTCCTGTTTGAGAAAAAGCAGTCTCTGCCCCTCTAAGGAAACACCTTGCGTTAAATATTCTTTCATTGTCCTAAACTTGAATTTTGGATTTCTGCTGCCATCACAGGAAGGTTTCTTGGTCAGACATGCTGGAGGAACACATCTCCATTTCCCCTTTATAGTGATATGTGTGGGACATTTCTGAGTGTTAGAAAAGGCACTGAAAGTGGACTCCAATGTACCCAAGTGAATACTACTGCTGTTAGAGGTATTTGTTAGGTATTTTCAAGATTGTTGACCTATTAACAAGTTTACTTGTGAAGTCTCATTCACACATTCCAATGAATACAGACATGCTATGGTAAAACAAAAGCTATTCCTTTCTGGTTTTAGACATTACACTTAACATGGAATATCTCTTGAAAAAAAAAAATTAAATTTAATCCTTTTCTGTGTAGTCTACCCCAGCCTGTTATCTTGATGTGTCTTGGGGGCAAGAAGAGTTGAGAGGTTAGGAAAGGTAGCTAAATTTTCTGTCTTCCAAATTCTTTGTTGTTAAACTTTCTGATCTTCTAGCCTTCATTTCGATAAAGCTTTATAGTTGACATTTCAGTTGTTTGGCCATTACCAAAAGGTTGAGGATTACTCACTTTCCAGCATTTGTCCACAGTTTCTTGCAACTTCATCTGAGACTACTTGGCTTTAGGGACTTGGAGTTATTTTCCTCATGAATGAATTTTCAGCAATGGAGACACTAAGTTTAATTCTTTGGCAGGAAATGGCTTCACATCTCTCTATTTCTTCACATCTTCCTCTTTTGGAGAAGAGAAATAACCTTTGGTTTACTTTCCTCAGACATTTTTGAATCTGTTGCGTCTCTTAAACTGAAAAGATTCTGAAATATTTGGACTCCATATCTTAGTATTCATCTCTTGTGTAAATGTTAAATCAGTTTAGGCTCTATATTTGTCCATGAGTCTAAGTCTTCTTAAAACTTTACCTTCGCCCACAGTTCTTGCTGCTTTGGAAAGCTGAGAGCACAGAGCTTCTGACACTTATTTCATCACTTCCACACCTTCTTCCCTGTGTCACTGTCAGTTCCTAGACAAGCTGTTTACCACTTCCGCTCATTCTTTAATCTGCCGCACAGTAAGGTCACCTTTCTATTCCTTCTCACTGCTCAGCAGCTTCAGGTAGGGTCTGAGGAAGATACACCACAAGTGGGAATGGAGAGAAGGCAAGTGCATTTCCAGAATCCATCATAATTTCAGAGTTAAAAATGGATTTCTTAGCTGGATGCTGGAGAACGCTTCCTGTCATGGCAGGGTATTATTGTGCAGAGCAGGAAAGTACACAGGAGTACATGTCTTAGTCTTCAGGACTCTGCCATCACTGTGTATATTTTCAGGTTCTCTTCAGCTGCTGATCTTTTCTTTGTATTCCATTAGGTGCCTGCAGGTGTATACCTAATAGGTTTTACTAGCTAAAATTACTTGCAATAGACTTCTGATTTCTACAAAATCTGGCATCTAAGCTGAGAAACTTCAGAAGACGGGGCAGATGTCTCATTTTTTCTTATGGGTTTTTAGTCAGTTGTGTGTTCTGAATGTGTATGTTTGTACCTCAGCTCAGTGGTTTTTTTCCTCTTTGTTTTCTCCTCTGGTGGAGTAGCAATAGTGACAGGGCAGGAATATTGTGAATTTTATTTTCTTTAAGTTTTGCAATCAAGTCTGGGGATTGATTATTCATAGAAACCTAGAAAATCTGAACACTCTCCTCAGGAACATTATCTACTGCCTACAACTACTATTTAATGGTGCTTCCTGATGGTGTTCAGTTGAATGGATGTTCCTTATAGAAGTCAGGCCTGCCTTCAGAAGATAGCACCAATGGCTTTTGGATTGTGATACATCTCCAGTGCAAGAAATAAAAATGTGTCTTTCTAAACTGATGTTTTTTTCTTCTTTTTTCTTCCCTGTAGCCTCGTCATGTATTCAACATGCTGAAGAAGTATGTGCGTGCTGAGCAGAAAGACAGACAACACACTCTCAAACACTTTGAACACGTCCGCATGGTAGACCCAAAGAAAGCTGCCCAAATCAGATCTCAGGTAATCCCCCTAACGGTTACTGAGGTTGTGTTAGTTCAAAACTATTGTGAAATTTCTGTTCACCTGTTTTTTAAAAAATACCCAACTCCTTTCTGTGGACAACTTTAAATGCAATCAAAAATAATCTGCTTTCCATCAGAAGATTTAAGCAAAGTGATGTAGTAGTGTAGATATGATTTTTCTTCTAAGAAGAACTAAAACCGGGTTTTCTGTCTATTTGGACAGTGAGTCAGTCCTTGGACATGTCCTGGGGAGCCTCCCAGAGCATTAATGCTGAGAGTCTTTGTTAGTGCTTTGGTAAATAATACCTCTGGGAAAACATCAGTATTAGATTTAGCAACAACACATGGTTGTGCTTCCCTCAGCTGAAGTGGCAGAACCAGAAGTGGTGTAGCCATCTGACTGTGACCAACCTTTCTGTTAGTCATTGCAGAGGCACTTGTAATGTCTACAAATGTGATTACTGTGATGCACTTGAGTTTAATGGGTTCTTTTAAAATAGACCCTGTATTTCATGGCATTTAACTGCTGAATGTTACTATAGTCCTCAATGCATATGTTTTGGAACAGCTTTTATCTTGCCTTCATAAATCATAGAGGGTGAGAAAGCAAAAAGGAAACACCCAAGATTGAAGATGTAGCTGGCTTTCAAAACAGCAATTAAAATTGGAGTCACAATTGATAAGCTGTAAAAACAGTGTGCTGGAATCTGTGGAATCTGCTGCTCTTCCTTCTGTAGGATTCAATGGCAGGCCATTTTCCAGCCAGAGTTTTTGAATTGACTGACATCACTAAAAGAAAAATCAAAACCATGTACTTCCCTGGATGGCAGATTAGATTTTCGAACACCTATTTCAGCCAAATGTGTCCATTGAGTTCATGCTGTCTTGAAATTGCTGGAGTAAGAAATGCACACATCTAAAAGTCTTCTGCAGTGACTGTTGTCTTTGCCTTGTCTTAAGCATCTAATGTGACTTTTTTTTTCCAAGTCACTGGATTATTTAATAACAAAAATCAGTGGAATTTTGCAGAGTGCAGGTTGTGTGGCAGCACTGGTGAAGAATACAAACGAACATATAAGTACAAGAAGTGCAGTGTATTGCCTAACATGTCATTGTAGGAATGAGTATTGATATAGCACCTTTGCATCTTGAATTGGTCAGAAGATTGGGGAAATGTAGCCTGGAAGTTCTGTTTGTGAAATGCTTTTTAGTGGTAAATGGAAACCAAAATATTTTTGTCCAAAAGCATAAATATTTTATTTGGATTTGAAGAAGTCATGCTGCTGTTTCATTAAAATTGCTGTGTGCACCTCATTTTACTTGTTAGGCCTAATTATCCTGTCAGTCTTCTAAGTTTTTTAAAATGCCCCTCAATTTCTCCTTCTACTGAAGAAAGGTGATACTTATGAAGAGTACCCTGGGAGAGCACAGATCATGTGATGTCGTAACTCAACCCATAACAATTTGCAGGCACTTGAGGCAATAGAGCTGTAATCACATGAGAGGATGCAGTAATGCTTCTGGGTGGAAATATTTTGTTTGCAGCTGAAAATATTGGCAAATGTTTTTACAAACCCTTTTTTTTTTCTTCATCTTTGAAGAGCTGTTTCTTTTGCTGAATTTGGATTAGAAAATAAATTAATAAATAACTAAATGATACCAAACACCTGAAACGTTCTGATGCAGTAATCACTATGCCTCACTTGGTTTACATGTTATGTGAAAACATAAGTATGGGCAAATGTAAATGTTGCTGAAAGAAGAATGAGGCTGTGGGTTTCTGCCACAATAACTTGTGTGCATGTCCTGCCCCACAGCAAATGTAAACCCCTACTTAAAATTACTGCATTTCCGTGGGATTTCAGGTGGTTGCTATGGAAGAGCATCTAGAACGCTATTTTTGTAGCAGGTGTAGGAGAGAAGTGAGTTTTGTAATGGGTTTGACAATTTTGGTGCATAGAGCATACTGAAATCTTATACCTACACAAGTGAAAACTGTCTTGCTTCCTATAACCTATAAAATTTGTGATAATGTCAAATTATCCATAGTATTCCCTTTCTTCAAATACTTTTGTTTCCGTAGGTTATGACACATCTTCGTGTGATATATGAACGCATGAACCAGTCTCTCTCCTTCCTCTATAATGTGCCTGCTGTGGCAGAGGAGATCCAGGATGAAGTTGGTATGCAAACTGTTAATGTAGAAAAAGACATAGATTTCTGTGAGGAGAAATTCACCAAAAGCAAAAATATATCATCTCACTTTTCCTCTTGATATACTAGCTCAGCTGAAAAATAAAAGAGTAAACCTGCCAATATTCTTAAATTTTGAATTAAATTATAATGAACCCTTGGAAGACAAATCCTGTATAACCCATGCAGGGGCGTCATCATATTGTTGTCTTCCCTGAAATATGTTCATTGACATTTGGAGCCTTCCGTGCTATAGGGATGCAGCAATTGACAATGAGATTTAGCAAATCCTATCCTTTGAATATTTACTTTACATGGTAAGTATTTACATGATGTAGACAGTTTGGAAATCCCACAGTTATAAAATTGGTTGCAGAACCAAGCCTCTGAGAAAAGTGTAGGTATCAACTTAGCAGTATCGTAGTGGTCACATACTTAGTTCTTGGTTAGTTATCAAATTGATATCTCTGCTCCTCCCATGTTTTTCCAGCATACAAGCTGGATTGTGAATGAATCAGGTAGCAACAGTCCCATGTTTGCCTCTTCCCTGAGAGCTGTAATGGCAGATAGCTGTGAGGGAGAATGGCCTTTCCTTCCATCCACATTTCTGCCCTTGGCTGTGGCATTGCTGCAGCACAGAGATCTCCAGCACAGCACTCAGACTCTGCTGTGTGCTGCTACTGCAGCAAGGCAGCTGCACTCAGTTTTGGACATCGCGTTGCTAACATGTGTCTTCAGAAGTAACACATGGTTAAATGTAAAGGCCAGAGATGGGACAGTTGGTTTTGGAGCAGATTTTTTCACAAGTTGTAATACTTTGCCAAAGGCAGTTAATGTATTAGTTTTACTAATAAACTGCTTCAGCTGACTAAATAAGTCACTGATTTCGTCAAAATACAAGGGAGGGAGGCATGCCACTACAATAAGGGTTAGGATGCATTTAAGACACAGGGAGGGGATGGACAAGGAGTAGTGGTGGATTCATTTACCCAGAGTATAAGTTACAACAGAGACGTGCTTCTGCTTGAGAGGGCTGGAGATGAGATTAAGAAATTGTGGAAGGGATTGGGAGGCAGCCAAAAGATAACTGGTTAGTAATTGTCCTTAACCATGTGTTTTAATGCTCCACAATTATAAGGCACAATCAAAAGTCTCAGTCTGTGGGTGTAGAGTCATTCAGGGAGGAGCAACAACTTATTGATAATTTGAAAGTGTATAATTTCTGTAGAAAGATGTTAGTACTGTCAGGTCTTTGAGATGCTCAGTTAGTTTTGTTTATGCACTGCTATCATTTCCTTGGGGTTTTTGTGTCAAGTTTCAATTTTTTCTCCTCTTGGTAATGTTAATGCTTGTTGCTGAGGACATTCTTGTGAATTTTGTTCTCCTTTCTAAGTACTAAAATGGAACAAGAATTTCAGAATCTTGGAAGTGACATGAGACCAAAAGTCCATTAACTGCTGAGTGGTTTACAAGAATCTGAGTCCTAATCTCAAATGTAGTACTAATTTTTAGGGGGAAAAAGGAGCTTAAAATTAGTAAGGTATTATTTCCTAATAAGTTGAAAGCAGCTAAGAAATCACAAAGAAAATGTCTGTTACAGTATTTTGAGTAGTTTTTCCTTACCTTGATTTTTTTTTTTGTTTTATTTTTTTGTTGTTTTTGGGTTTTTTTTGGTTTTTTTTTTGTGGTTTAGGGTGTGCTAAAAACTATTCAAAGGATTGCAAAGTATAAAGCAATTAAAACAAAGTTCTCATGACTGGAAGTTACTAAGCAGCACAAATTAAAGTACTGTCTTTTCTGGGTAAAATATCAGATCTAGATAAAATAGTTTTCCATAATTAAATGTCTTTCAGTATCAACATGCTTATTGTTGATAATATTGTCTGTATACTTGGTTTTTACATGTTGGTTTTAACAAAAATTTGTGGAGGTCATTCCCATCTGTTAAAGGAGACAAGCTCCTTCAAGCTTTGAGCACTGATCAGCCTGTTTCAAATTCTGTTCTGAAATTACTGGATTTCTTAGTCTCTGTACTCTTCCTAAACCCATGGAAAAGGACATCAATTACAGCTGCAGAATCTGTGGAGAAGTAAACTTCTAATAAAACTTCACTCTGTAGCATTCCCAAGAAATATTGCAACTCTCATTAAAAAGACAAATGTTTCTTTAAATACCTTTTGTTGGAACCATTGACTTAGAAAGTCTGAGTCAGTAGAAAATTTGAAAAATAAACGAGGTAAGAACATCTCACACACAGAGTGTCCGAATAATAAATCTCATATAAGGAGATACGGTTGACAGTAGTTTTAGTTTGTTTTCTTTGTTCATTATAGTTTTAGTTTCTAGTTCCTCTCTGCTGCATAGTTCTTAATAAACAGCTTTTACCTTAAGGAATGGATAATCTTTGCTTTAGACAATAGAGCTCTGACAAAGGTAGTTTTTCCCAAAATTGAACTCTATGAGCAGCAATATAAATGAGATCTAGTTTGCTGTGAATGTACCATGGGTTTAATTCCTCTTACATCTAATATTGTGCTGGGTTTTTTTTAAATTGGTTTTCACTCAATTTTTCTCATTGCTAGAAATATTATGACCTTATTTTGCACAGCTGATCAGATAAATCACAATCTACCAGTTGGACATTCGAAGTTTCCTTAAAATAGAGACTATGTTTGAAGTTCCTACCTTAAAAGGCAGGCTTACAGCCATTGTTTTAATGTGCGGAATCCAAAATTAAAAATCCAGCTTCTGTGCTTAAAATGGGCTTTTATGCCTTTTAAGAGCAGCCTTTTATTGTTATTTCCATACGTCCAGCAAAGATGGTGACAGGAATTTAGGGTAATTTAAAAGAGTTCTAGTCCTTACCTGCAGGTGTCCATCACCAGCTGATGTCCACTGGCTTTAACAGTGAGTTTCATAGGAGCATGTAGATGTTTGGAAGATCCACAGCACTCCAGAAGGTAGAAAACAGCACTTAAATTAGGTGAAGGCTTTCTTCCTAAGCATTTGACCAATGTGTAATGCGCAAATGCCCCATTAGGGTTTCAGGCACTGTAATGTAGTAACAAATACCAGATGTGTGAGGAATGATATTGCTGGCTGTCTCTTGTTCATGTTGGGGCAAGGGAAAAAGAGCCAGTCTGGGAGTTTCAGAAAGAGGTCACCCGATCATGGCTGTTCTGACAAAGCTTGTAAAGAATAAGCAGGTCATTTGGGTAGGAGACTGGCATTCTGGCTGCAAATGATTTTTTAAGGGGCAGTGATGCAAATGTGCTAAAAACCAGGTCACTCTTGGCAATTGATGTAATTCTTGGTGATAAATGGAGTTTCTTATGAGGAGGAGTATACCCCATGAATAGGAGAGTGGCACAAAAAACATCTGAGAAGATTATTTGCCTACCTAGGTATTTGTACTCAGCTTTTGCCTCTGATAAATCTCATATACTATTTAATATGTATGGAAACCCAGAAAAAACAATAGCAGGCTTTAAGAGAAATCAGCAGTTCCTTTGAGCACATCATGCTTTAAATCCTTATTTGATTAGATTGCTGATCCACGTATGTAAAAGGCAATTTATTGCAGAGAGTGGCACAGCAGGCGCAGCCTCTGAATCAGAAACTACGTCAGAGCTTTGTGCATCAGTCACATGGGCAGGCAGTGATCTGAATTTTTAATTCTGTCTTTGCTACTTGTTTCCAAACTGATGTTCTCAGCTTCAACTTTTCTAGCCCACCAACCACTGAGGAAATATTAAGCACTGTAGTAATACCACAGCAGTATTGTACCTAATTTCAGAAGCCTTCAGTTATGAGCAATAAGTAAAAGAATATTATTTAATCTGACCCTTGACAAATAAAATCAAGCCATTGTTATTTTACTGTTCTGTTCCACCCTGCCTGTCCTGTTCTTCTGCAGCATATTCTGGATGCCACAACCACATTATGTGCCTAGAAGAGAAGGCAAACCCAGACTGACCCCAGATCAGTGCCTGCTTTCAGATATATGTATAAGCAGTGTGTTGTGGACTATGTGCTATTTTAAGCATTTGTGTGCTCCAGCTTAGCTTGACAAAATTTGAAACAAGAGACATTTGCCTCTTGACATTTGCCATGCAACTTCATTTGAAGATTTTTTAACGTGTTTTTAGAAACAAGACAACCTGTAGACTCAAGATGTCTGACAACTTCCGTTCTTTTAACATTTCCTCTTTAATCATCAGGCCCAATACCTGTCTGAGTGGAGGGCAAAGTTAGCCCTGCCTCAGCTGGTTCTGGTCTTTCAGCATTTATTAAACTAAGTTTTGATTCCTTGTTTCTAGCTTGTGATTTTGACCTGCAGTCAATCCACAGCCTTGCTGCGTTTCTTGCCCTGAGTTGAATTAGGATGCTGTTCCAAATCATTCTGTGGTATCCTTCTTAAGAGGTTTAAGGGCATTAGTTTCTTGCTGCAGGCTGACAGTTCAAAACCACAACCAGAGTGGCTTGGGACTGATACTGTAAAACCAAAACATGCTCCTGGAGGCTTTGCAAAAGGAAATTCTGTGTCTTGTCTTGTTTGGTGCCGTTCCTTTTGTGATTGTTTTCTTCATCCTCTCCCTTAAAATGCTGTGTTTTGAATATGTGATTCGTAATGTCTTTCAGACTGCAATGGGACTTCTCAGTGTCTCGTTTTTCTGTAACTCTTCCTTGTCTTTCTGTCTTAAAATTTAGCTGATGGGAAGAATTCCATCTTCAAAAATGTTAAAGATGTTGAAGAAATAGTTAGTATTTCTGAACCTTTATTTGAAGTTGGGTTGCCATATCAAGGTATCCGAATAATAAAGGAAAGTTGACATGCATTGACTGTGTCAAAATCTTGTTTAAAGGTTTCCAAGGGTATTGTAGTGGGATCATACAGAATGCTGTAGTTCATATCAAGTAAGAACAATAATTACCTTGTAACTCAATTTGAGTGCATTAGACTAGAAATCTTAAAATTGCTTTTTCCTTGTGGAGGTGGCAGTTCTAGGCTGCTTAATAAGAACCAGTTCTAGCCTTCCTCTAAAACTAGAGGCAAAATATGGTAGCATCTGATTGATGCTATAACATCATGCATCAGAGTCCTTATAATGCCTTAATTTTTTTTCTGGTAAAATAAAACAGTGTCGTTAAAGCATGGGTAAATGAATTAGCACTCCAGGATTTATGTGTACTGGGACAGACCATATTCAGTGAACTGGCATAGAGAAAGATAAGGAATAGTCACCAGTGGTGCTTATCCTCAGGGCATTTGGGTTTTGCACCAGTTGATGAATGTGCTTCATGCAGACAATGTAAATAGAGTGAGCAATTGCAGTAGATGCAAAAACCCATAGCTGAGGAGAGCTGGACAATTCCTGTTCAGTTTTATGCTTTCTGCCATTCTAGAGATCAATGGAATTGTCATTTCTAAGTTGCCCCAGGCATTTGGCTAGTACTGTGTAGGGGAGTGTTCAGTTCTGGATGCAAGAAATCATCTTTGCCAAAGCAGAAGTATTGAATTTCCACCCTCATCTCTTTAAAACCAGCACATTTTTCTGTGATGGCAAGTCTTCTATTGAGATTTGTTGGATAGCTATACCACACAGAAATTTCTCAGTAAACTTTAAACAGAGTTTCTGGAAGTAGGACAGTTATATGTAGGTCTTACCAAAGGTTCTGTAAAACCTTCCTTCTAGTTTTAAAGAGCCTGTTTGGTGTGTCTGTGCTATGTCATACAAGCCTGTGTTCCTGCCCTTCTGCTCTTATTGTGCCAATAAGTATAATGCAACTGGAACAAGCAGTGATACGCAGCCTTCAGAGAATATGTATTTGCAGAGGTACCCTGAAATGACTTTCAGCACTAACTATTCCTGTGCTTTCTCCCCATAATTGATTTGACATATTTATGTGTATCCAGTAACCTCAGCTTTTCAAAGAAAAATTTGAATTTTCTGTGAAGTGGTTATTTATCTTTAATATTCTCCCTTGGAGGCCTGTAGCATTCAGTCGAAAAGATGATTTGTTAGGATTCTAGCAAAATATATATTGCTGCATCAATGGTTAAAAATAGCAGAGTTCTTCCACAAAAGCAAATTAATTCTGTGTTAAACTTTCCGCAGCAACATTGAGATAGATTTTGCATGCTTTAATATTGACATATGGCCCAGATGGAGTGTCTGATGAGCAGTTAAGACCTTTTCCTCCCAAGGACATCTTTTTTAAAGCATTTGACTAATTCATATACATATATATACATACACTTTAGCTTTTTTTTTTTTTCCCCAAGTGTTGTTTTTTTCTTTAATCATTGCAAGCCTATGGTCTTCACTAAGCTATCAGTTTTACCACTTTGTTATCTCTGTAAAATATTCTTACAATTATTTAAATACCATAAATAATAAGATGCCATTTGTTGGAGCAAGGTGATGTATGATGTTTATGTAGGAAATCAGCCAATGTCACAGATGCACAGAATGGCTGATGTTGGATGGAACCTCTGGAGGATTGAGGACATCTGGTCCATTCCCTCTGCTAAAGCAAGGCCACCCAGAGTCACTTGCCAGTGCTTGGTCACCCTCAGAGTGAAGGAGTGTTTTTTATGTTTCTTTTTATGAGACTCAGCTTTGTCTGCTAGTAAAATATGTCCTTTGCTTCAGTGCAGAAGAGAAGGGAAAAAATCCTGGAAACAGATCCAACATTTTCTTCGTCTAAGCATCTCTTATTTTTTGCCAAGATTATTTAACTGTCATAGAAAATTAGGCAGAGAATTGTAGATTATTAAAATAGATATAAATGCACTTTGCTGATGCTGATGTTCTGAAGTGCTTTCATTAGCAATGTACTATACCCTCCCCATCTTTTGTAGCTAAATGGGCTATTGTGTCCTATCATGGGCACTAATGCTCTCCAGAAAAGACATGAATCCTGATTTTTGTATGCACAAGCCTTCTTTCCGTCTCATAAATACTGTGAACATGACTTCAGTCAGTAAAAGAGCCAGCTTCCTCCTGGGCTTACAGATACTGGGAAAAGGATAAATGACTTCAGGTGGCTTTGGATTGGGGTGGCTTTTTCATCAGGGAATGATATGGGACATCTTGTTTTCCAGTTCAGAAATTTAATCAGAATAAAAAGTTAATAAAAGTTGCTAAGTTTATTAAGAGAATATTTTCGTCTGGTTTGAGTAATGCTGTTCTGTTTCACTTGCACCTCTAAAAAATCTGATCTAGTGATCCAGGTGTTAAAACTGAAAACTAATAATAATCATGGACCTGTAATTTATAAACAAAGTAGTTTTTAAATTTTCTGAGCATCTGCTATTTCAGTGAGAATTTAAATCTTTCAGTCTCAATAATTCATCTATTTGCAGGAGAGGTTTAAAGATGTTGCCTTATTTTCTTCAAGAGCTGATGGTGAGAGCACCCTGACCTGCATTAATAGATCGTTCTTGAAGACCTTATTCTGTGTTCTTTCCATTACTCTAGCCTGAAGTATTTTTTCATAGGCAGTTCTCTTTTAATAGCAAGTTGCTATCCACACTACAGATCCCACAGGGAGTTCATGATCATGAGAGCACTCTGGGCTCACAGTGGCAACAGGCTGAGGTTGAGACAGTGTCCACTTAACAACTCCTTTAGATACCCCTCTGGAAAAGTCTACAGCGTACGGTCACCTTGTGCACAATGGAAAAAAATGCATTAAACTTTGAATAATTGTCCAATTACTGGTTGAAGTATTCCCTATTTTTTCTTATTTGATTGAATACACATGTAAATATAGATTTGGTCGGATTTTCTTCTAAATCACCAGTCATTTTCTGGTGTCATGAAGAGAATAGACTGGGAAATTCTGTCTTGGAGAGCCTTATTTCTGCTAGTAGTAGGGTTATAATTGTATGAAAATGTTGTATTTATAGGAGTGTGTGTATTATTTTAAATGGGAATACTGGATATATTTGATTTTAAAAGGCATTATAGGTTAGGATTACCTTATAGCTACAGATTTGCTCTGAATTGATTTCCTGTTCTTTTGTTTCTTCAGTGAAAAGTCAAAAGCTGAGCATTCACTTATGAGATGATACAGTTAAAACATGTGGTGGTACCAAAATTTTTTTTTAAGTCTGCTTTTGCTCTTATGAAGCAGAATGGCTTCTCAGCCTTTCTCATTAGTATTTCCTGATAATTGCTTCTAGCATTAGGTTTTAAGGAACGCATATGTTAGTTCATCATGTGCCAAATTCAAATTTAGGATGTCGTGGTTTTTTTGGTGTTTTTTTTTTGTTTTGTTTTGTTTTTTGTTTTTTTTTTTTGATAAATAACAAAAGTCTGAAAATGTCTTCCAGTTGTTTCCAAATGCATAGCTCTAGTCAGAGGAGAGGCTCTGGCTTGGTAAAATGTTGCCCGCTTATGGAAATGTCATTATGCTGAGCTATTGGAGATTTTCTTGATTCACTGACTATGTGTGATTTTTTCATCGATATCTTAAATCAAGTTCATGATCTCAATGTCCACAAGTACCGAAGCAGCCCAAAACTGTGGGATCACAGATTGTAAAGGAAACAAAAGAATCATCTTAAATCATATCTGCTGGCAAATTGCAAGTGTCCGGTGAGAACCAGTTACAGACTGTCTACACAAGCTAACATAATTTTATATAGAATATATTACAGAGCTAGTGTGTCAGTCTCTGGAATTTTTATCCAGAGGAATTTAAATAGAAGGAGCAAGAAATGGGAAAGAAATTAAAGTGCTAAAGTTGTGATTTTTTAAAAAATTTATTAGAAACATGTTCTTTTTAACTTGGTTCTAATTATTGCAGCTATTCTCAAGTTCAAATGTGCGTTTTTTCTAAAGTTAGGTTCTTAGCCAGCAAGGTGTTATCTAAGGCCATGAGATACATATTCTCTTATTAACTTCTAGAAAAAGTCTTTTAGGTCAACTGTTTCATGATACCTTAAATGTTCATTTTCTGAGAATTTGAAAAAGGCAAATTCTTTTCAACTTATTGAACAAGATTTTCATACACATAAGAAATTTTTGAAATGTGGAGGGTTTTGGCTGCTACTTGCTCTTGCCCTAGTGGTGATGTCTCTGAAGGACAGAAAATAAGAACTATGAAATGCTATTTTCCATGGTTCTTGCTCTTTCTGTTTCCCTTTAGCCCTGAGGGAGAGACATTGCACTGAAGAAGTTTCCAGAAAAAAGACCTGTGGCATAATTTCACAGGCTGACCAGGAGGTGAGAAGATTAGATCTGATGGGGTAGTCACGTTTCTCTGTCAGTATGGATCTGAGCACTGAAGGTTGGGCTCATTTCCAGTATTTCACAGGAATGATCTATCATATCACTCCTCTGTCATCATCTGTACAAAGCATGAAGGCAACAAAATTGCTCTTCCACCCTCCAGCAGGCAGGTCACTTTCAATAAAGTTCTCATCAGAGTCTCTCTCTAAATTATATTTGACTTGTACTATACAAATGAATTAGTTCAGCTCTGAATACCACAGAATTGTGTTTTGCAGCTTGATAATGTTATAGTTATGACTCAGCAGTATGTAACATGATCATACAGTGCTTGATTCAGCAAAACATCTTAAAATAACAAAATACTTGAAATTCAGTGGAGCTTCACTCTTTATAGTAAGGCACAGGAGGTCTTGTTTTCGTATTTACCAATTTGGGAGAGTTTTCATTCATACAGCTGACAAGATGCAGACACTCAAAGTTAGTTAAAACCTGACTGCATTACATCAGTGCAACTGCTTTAGAAGATAACATGACATATTGAATTAGCCCATAAAGTAGGCGTACAATTGAAAGCTGCAGCTAAACATGTTACCTCTTACCACATGCAGTGTAATAAATTATTGTGTTGGTATTCTTAGCAAATCCTAATTGTGACATACAGCATGTGCATGATTTAAGCTGCCTTCAGACTGGATTAAGGCACTATGTGTACCAGTGCAAATGAAGCTGTTGCTGTGACTCAATTGCTCTGCAGTTTCTGCTGTTGAGAAGAGCGGGGGGTTTGCTGACACTTTGCAGTTTTGTCACTTTGAAAGCACATGCTCAAAAGCAACCAACTTTGGGAAAAACACATGTTCAATTCAGACTCAATGGTCACTGATGATAAGTGCGGCAATAAGACACTGCATTTGTATGAGTTTTTTTGAGCTGGTTCCAAGCCCATCTTTGTTGGATCAAGTATATGTTCTACCATGTAGATGGCATTTTACAAAGGAAGTTTGATGTTGGGTCAAAACTATGGCATATAATTTGGTGGTATTTTAACTAGTCCTAATTAGAGGTGGTTTGGGTGCACTTCATTTCTAATCTGGTTTAAGAAATTGTTTTCTAAAACTTCCATAATTGCAAATGCTATTTTTAAAGCTGCTTTTCAAGTAAATACAATGGTCTTGCACATAATAGTGATTGCAGAGCTTTTCATCTAGTAGATGAGCTCCTTGAAAACACAATAAACAAATATTATAGTTATTTTTGGAAATTTTAAACAATAAACTATGAACTAAATAAAAATTATGGTTTCAGAGATAGCTAATGGGTTGCTGGCATTCCAGGACAGCAAGATAAGCTGTTTCATACGAAATTCTTATCATTATAGCTGTGCCAGTCAAGGGCTGGGAGATATGTCCCAGAGTTCAGCATTGGAAACAAAGTTGTGTGACAGTAAAAGTAGATAAAGTTTCAACATAACATGGGTTTTGCCACTCCAAGGCTCCATCAACTTTGTTGGGATTTGTTATGATATTTTTTTTAGCACAGTGGTATTTGAAAAGATTTGCTAATATAACTGTGGTCTTGGGGCATTGTAGACAAATTGATTATAACAATCCAGTATCTACCAGAAGATTTTGTAGTAAATTTTATTTCTTCAGCTCTTTCTTTGCTTTTGGCTTCGTATGCCTCTTTGTGGGGTAAGGGAATAGTCTTGAAAGGAGGTTGAAGGGGTATTACACTTTTATCCAGCTCCCCAAACATATTTCACTTCAATTTTTCTAGATGCTGTTGTTGAGGAGTGTTGACCCATGAGGAAATGCCTGCAGTGAGCCCAAGAATAAGTGAAACTTGCTTAGGTGTTAGAAGTCCAAGAAGCATCTTATTAAAATACTGGAACTGAGCCTGTCTCTCATCTTGAGAAAGAAATGGTTTAGGTGCCTGAAGGAGAATTTCAAGTGTCTGGAGGAGAGGCAGCAACTGTGTAGCCTCACACCAAATCCAGAGCTGGTGGGAGGTCTGAGGTCCCAACTGAGTGTGGACTTTTCCCAATGTTATCGTTGCTTTTGAGCACATGGTCTCAGAGGGACAAAAGGTTTGCCATCCTCTTTATTTTTCTCAATGGCAAGGCTGCACAGAATGCTACAAGGAGATAATGAGCCAAGCAAAAAAACATTTATTATAGGAAGTTTCTCAGAGAGGTTTTGTCCTGTTGGTTTGATGTGAGATGAAATTTTGAGGAGCAACCTAGAATTTCTCTATTTTCAGCACCAAATAATAGGATATTCACAATACAAATAAAACCCCTGAAACAGTCTTGAATGCATATCATAGCCTCCAGCTGTGTCTATACTCCCTGCTTATTTAGGGATTTGTCTTTTGCACGGTGGGGGAATTGAGTTGGCAGCTGCAGAAGGGAGGGAGTACTGTGTTGATGAGTAGATGTATGGCTTTCCATTAGCGTAACTGATGGTTCAAGTAGCCATCGATACTTGGCACAAAAACAGCCCTGAAAAATTGATCTTGGACTTTGTTAATGGTGTCAGTAACTGGAAATCCTAAGGCAAACTTTTTTTATCAGTTCAGCGATTGAAGCAATTGTTTGTGAACCATTTACCCAATGCAGACACAGCTGCCTCAGTGTGATGGACTCCAGCAGCTTCTATACCAGGCACTTCCAATTTCTCACTGCCATTCAGTGTCTGATTCATCCTGTCAGATGGGTTTGATTCATGTGGCCATTGTTTCCCCGCTTGTAAAATGGATGTGATCATAATCTGCTGGTTGTAATATCTGTCTGCCTCACTTGAGCTATTGTGCAGGTCAGTTCCTCTCCAGGCTGTGCACCACAGCTGAGTGGAAAACAACAGGGCTGACAATGACATACTCCCGCCTAGGTAGCCTTGAGAGGGACTTTGTGTGTGATTACTCCTAGACCTCAGAAATTTGGATATAATCATGGTATCATGATGGGAGTTTGGTGTCCCTCTCTGTCAGGCTGGCAGGCTCAGCCATGCCTGCACCATGGCCTCTCCTGAGTTCTGAGCCAGTCCTGGTGCTGCTCCTCCAGTGCCAGAGCTCAGGTCCTTCATTCCCCTCTGTGCACTATTTGTCCCTTTCCAAGAGCAGGAGCTGTCTGCAGGTGACACTGAGTGGGTCAGCAGTAGGGTATGGACAGGAGTTGTGCAGGATTGGCACTGGCCAGGGCAAAAGAGTGGCTGGGGCACAGCTTCCCTGGCACCATCCCCTGCCACTGCTGCCTGAGCTCCAGGTCTCTACAGCTGCCCCACACCGTCCTCTGGGGATGGGGAGAACAGTGGGAACAAGGGGAACTGTGCCCCAAAACCATTCCAATGCCCAGGTTTCAGAAGGTCTGCAGTCACTAAGATGCTCAGTACTGTAACACTTTCTCCTGTGGTCCATGATGACATACAGTGTTCTCAACTGCTTTCATCTGTGGCTCCCTGCAAGGCATGTGGACACCAGACTCCTCCCTCAAGCCACTAAAATCCAGCTTCTTTTTGTAAAGTCTCTTCATCCCTATCTAGTGAAAATTAGCATGTCATGTGATAGTGTCTGCTCAGAATATCAAGGTGCTTCACCCGTCTCTCTTCTAATTAAAGGAGGTGGTTTAATTTGAAAAAGGATTAATGTAAGTCCAGTTTGGAGACAAAAATCAGACTTAACTTCTGTGCTGAAGATTTAGTAGGTGTCATAAAATAATACTGTTTTCAGTAAAAGGGACATGAAAAGAAAAACAATTCAGTGTGACTGACATAGGCTTTCTGTACTGTCCTAGTAAGTCATTCTAATGGACAGATTAAATCACAGAATTAAATTTTGTATTCACATTAGTCTTACCATCTGCTCAAGTAATTACTGTTTAAACTGGAAAATTTATTTTAAAACATTATTGTACAAGATTCAGAACCCATGTTTGTCCCAGACTTGAGGTTGCAACATTTTGTTTATTTTTGATGTTCTGAATTTAGTGTTATAGGAATAGGGTGGCAGCAAGTTTCATCAGCTATCTCAAGGTGGCCTTTGACAGATGTATTAAAGAGCAGAGCCCTACTGCATCATCATTGATAGAGGGACTGAAGCAGTGGCACCTCTAATGCTTGGGAGGTACTAAGGGTCCTTACTGATGGTGCTGCATGGTTCCATTGTACTTCTGTGGTATGAAGCTTCATCACATAAAGCTGGGAGAAACATAACATTCAAAAGATTTTGCTGAGGGGTCTAAAGCTCTGGTGTGTATAGAAAATTAGATGCCCTTCATCACTGATGTTACTAGGAAATGAGTGAGCCCCTACGGAGAGGCATAAAGGGTTTAGCAACAGTGGTGATTCATATCCCTGACTTGCTACATGGGAAAGACGTGGATGTGAAGTAGTGACAGTCAGTGGGTCCTTAATGAAGTGCAGAGAAGACAGTCTTAATTAAAGCTGTTGTACCATCAGCTGCCATGTGTGTACTCATGTGCTCGCTTGCACTCTATTGCAATCTCCTGTTATGAACTATTTAGCTCTTTGGCACCTGCTCACTATTGGTGCCCTATTAGCAATTATTGGTCTTCATTACAATTGCTTACTTGAATGTGGTTTTGTGCAGCAAGTTCCCTCAAAGTACTTTCAAACAGTATGTTGTTCCTACAAAAACAGATGTCAGTAAAGGTGAAGGGAACAAGAATGGAATTGCAGAATAGTTTTGGTTGGAAGAGACCTAATTTAAAGGTCATCTAGTCCAACCCCCCCTGCAATAAGCAGGGGCATCTTCAACAAGATCAGTTTGGTCAGAGCCCTGTCCAGCCTGGCCATGAATGCTGCCAGGTACAGGGCATCTACCACCACCATTATTGTAAAAAATTTCTTCTTTATATTTCATGTAAATTTACTTTCCTTCAGTTTAAAACCATCACCCCATATCTTACCACAAAAGGCCCTGATAACAAGTTTGGCCCATCTTTCTTATAGGCCCCCTTTAAGTATTGAAAGGCCACTGTAAGGTCTTCTTGGACCTTTCTCTTCTCCAGGCTGAACAGCCCCAGGTGTCTCAGCTTGTCCTCATAGCAGAGGTACTTCAGCCTTCTGATCAACTCTGTGGCCCTCTGGACTCACTCCAACAAGTCCATGTCTTTCCTGTGCTGAGAGTAGAGGAACTTTTATGTGAGAAGGGAGTAGGAATAATGAAGCACACACAACCTCTGAGCTTATTTTTAACACTGAGTTGAACAGTTCGTCCCATACACCTGATGGAGCTGAAAGGTACTTTGATTGTTCTCACCTTGCTTCAAGAAAAAAAACTCCGCAGCAACAAGTATACTGCATAGCTTTAGGTGCTGATAGCTTGTAAAATAATTTGCCTGCAGACGTCTATTACTGCTTTTTAACAAAGAACTACTTCAGTGTTACGATGAAATTATATATGTTAAAAAAATCAAATATTTCTTCAGATTTGATGTATTATAGTAAACCCAGTTTAATACAGTGACTGCTGTGGAGATTTAGGATTTAAGAGTTGTGATGAGCTTTGGCAGTGAGCATTTAAGAGAAAGGAGAAATTACAGACATTCTTTCCTGTGGATCTCTTGCCAGTTGACTTACAGCAGCATGTTGAGTTGAAGGCAATTGTTTTGTGCTTCCTTCCAAAGTGGTTGGGAAGAGCCAAGGAATGTATATAGCACAGACCTGTGATCTATTATGTGGTGGAAATGTGGGTAGGAAACAGTATTGAACAATTTTGGTTGATGTTTCAAAAAAATGCCTTAGCTGCAGTGCTTATCATGGGGTTTTGACTATTTCAAGCCTTAGTGGTTTTATTTATCGTAAGAAAACAGAATCTCACAACAGTGAATTCTTACTTTAATAAAAATGAAATAGGTCCTTAGATATGCTGGCTCTTTCAGATAACTTTTGCATTGAAATTCCCTTGCAGATGAATTACTTCAGAAAGAACAAAACTACTCTGATGATGTTTTGGCCAATATGATCAGTGAACCCAGAATAAGCTATGGAAATGATGCTCTTATGCCTTCATTAACGGAAACGAAGACTACAGTTGAACTTCTTCCAGTGGATGGAGACTTCAACCTAGATGACCTTCAGCCATGGCATCCCTTTGGAGTTGATTCTGTTCCAGCAAATACTGAAAATGAAGGTAAGTACAATAGGGGGGGAAACCACAGAACTTTCTGAGCTTTGTGGTTTCTCTTCATATTGTTCCCTAAAAATTGATATTTTTCTTATGTAAGTGGGATAGAGATTCTGAAATGTACATTTGGAACTGGTCTGCAGTGTCAGTTGTGTCTCTTTGATGGTACAGAAAGTCCTGACTAAAATCTGTAATTTAGACACCCAATAAATTTCAGAGTTGAGTTTACTTGCTTTCAGAAACAAACCGTAATAAATTCTAGGAGATTATGAGTAACAGTCTTTTAAGATACATGATAATGATTGAAGGGAGATAGATAAATTGTTAGATTTGTGCCATTATGAAATGAATGTGTTATTTAATGTAGAGCTTTTTATTTGCTGGCATGAAAATGATTACAGTTCCAGCATAATCCTAGCAGACAGATGATGTTATTTCACTCCATACACTGGTTTTCTGGATTGTACTGCAGAAATGTTCCTACATGCTCATCAATACAACTTGGCTAGTGGAAAGGTTTTTTCTGAGGAGTATTTTATGTTGCTCTTTGACTACTTCATTGAAGTGACTGCATGCTACTTCAGTAATCCATGTAGAATCTGGAACTGGTAGTTCACTTAGGCGCTGCAGCCAATAAATCAGAAACCTGAGGGACTTGGGTCATGTCATTCAAGTTCCTCCTCTTGCCTTTGTTTTCCTTTATCAATTTAACTGCACTATTACTAGTGCTAAGTTAATCACATCAGTGAAAGTTTGATACTGCAAAGCCACAGTAAGACACAGAGCCTGGAACTGCAGAAGTCTTCTCAGGCAAATCTGTGATTTGTATCTGAACTGCACAGACATTAGCATCCTCCTCAAGTCTTTTGAAACCACTGGCTTAGGCTGTACTTGCTCTCAGAATGAGTTCTGAGATCATCTTTATGCAGTTAGTCTCACTCCAGCATGATGTATGGGTGACTGTGAGCAACTGGGTGTGTGGGAGATGAAATGTGGGACATAGACATGGATTTGCCAGGTCTGGTGTTGGTGCCAGGTGAAATCAGTGGAGTCAGAAATAGTTTTGTGATCAAAGTTTGTCCCAAGGATTCAGAGAAGCCTAGGATCAGGCAAAAGAAAAGACCTGCACAAAGGTCAGTGGGGCAGATGTTTAGCAGATTTGAGGGGAGGAGGGGAGGTTGGTCAGGAGTAGGGCTGAAATCAGACTACCAGGGAGTCAGCACTGCAAGTTAGGGACCACGTAAAAGAGCAGAGCCAGAGCAAACTCAACAGACCAGCCAGCAGAAAGAACCAGAAGGCAGGAGATGGTGACAAGGACTCCAGCTGTGTCTGAAGAGCACTTGCAGCCAATTGGCATGCCAGACAGTGAGAGCAGTTGGCTGGAGCATGTCAGGCACTGGCAAGGCGCACAGATGGCTCACAGGCTGGCAGGCTGAACCTCATTTTCCTGGGGAAGGAGCTGCAACTTGCTCTAACCCTAGTGTATGCATCAGGTCTGTCTGCCAGGAGCAGGTTGCAGTCTGGCTCATGTTGTCTGTCCTGCAGGAATTTTCAATTGCAACTCTTGCTCCATTTTTTTTCTGTAGCTGAGGCATCCAAGGCATCAGTTTTTATACCTGCTGCCTGCTTTCATGAAACATTAGGAGGATTAATTATTTTTGATGTCTGTCCTCCTAGCTTTCAGAATATATTGATTTCAGTCACCAGGTTTAGAAGTTATTAGGTACACAGGTGCACCCAGACATACCCACAGTTTAATCACACAAACATATTTTTCCTTCAGAAACCCATCTAAGCTCAGAATCTAATTATGAAAGGTACTTCAAAGTGACACTGAATTTCCACAGGCAACTACACTGAGCATGGTTCTCCTTTTCAAACGTATGGCAACAAATAAGAAACAAAAACTCTCCTGCCAGAATAACATACTGTTTAATTATTAGTGCTGTATGTTTTAATGCAGTATGTGGTTTGTTGCAGCACTTATTCTTTCATGCCTTCAAGTTGCTGGGGTTTAGTTTTGGATTTTTCTACCAGGATTGTATTATATTTGTCATGAACTTATTGCAGCAGTCAGTTCTGTTAGGCCAACCATTATAATTGTTCAAGTATGCACAGTTAGAAGTGGAAATAATTTGGTAACTTAAACCTCTTCAGGTCATGGACTCTTCAGGTCCTTCTTGTTTCCCGTTATACTTCTCTGTCATCTACCCAAACCACCGTGTTCTTAATGTGATCATGCCTACAATACCTTCTTTCTTTAGAGACCCTTTCTACACCTTTGCCCATAGCATCAAAGGGGAATTTCACAGCTTTATTTTTTCCTTTGTGTTTGTCTCCCACCTTGTTGTTCCAGAATCCCAGGACTGACTGTGCCATTTGTCTTCACTTCCTTTGCCTGTTTTCTTCTTTGATAGTGGTCTTACTTCAGGCTTTGTCTACATTGCTTCCAAAAACATGTTTCTATCTTCTTATAATATGATTTGAATGTAGCAAGAAGTCAATAACAATTGACCTAATTTTCTCCTCCTCTTTTTTTCCTTCCCCTGAGGAACTGATGAAGTTAAAATACTACAACCCCCTCCTGAAATTCTTTATTAGTTCCCATGCCTGTTTCCTTCCGTGACCATGATCTAATCTCAGGTTTTACCCAGCATTATTAATAATGTATTGGATTGGTATGTTACCGTGTAATCATAAGGTTTCACAACTCCATTTGAAATTTTCCCAATCTAAACTTCACATTTTAAAGGATAGGTTTTATGCAAAGAGGTTATTTTCCTAGAATTGCTTTTACTGATGAATAAATGAAAAATAGTCTAAAAATAAATAGACTCTCAAAGTCTAGGATATCTCAGTATTTTCTGCAAGTATTTCCTTCTTTGTTTTCCCGTGAGGAAGTTGCCCTGGAGATGTCCACAGAAGTTAATCCAAAGCAACAGGTAATATACTACGATACTTGCATGGCTGTATGGATGTCCAGCATGCTGCGACAAAAATCAGATTGACAAAAAAACCCCGTTTTCTGAGGACCATACAGAGGCACCATGAAAAATGTCAGGAAACTCTATTTCAGCAATGCACAATGCATCTTCAGAGGTGACCCCCAACAAGCCCCCAACAGTTATGAAGCTCTGACATTACCAAACCCTCTGGGTATTTTGCCAGTGACTAACTGGTTTTGGTGGTTTACCCATTGTATTTTAGCTTGCAGGTTACAGGAAGCCTTAAGGCCTATATCTAGTATTTATCTAAAGTGAGATTCCTGTAAATGTACTGTGTTATCCTCACGATTTGTCCAGTTGCTCCCTTCAACAAAGTTCTTGATAGGTGAGCATCACATAGTATGCCTCACCTGCTGGTTTGTAGCAGTTTTTTTCTTTTACTTTTGAAAAGAGAAGTAAGTATTAGATAAAAGTGAGAATCTGTGGCCTCTATGAAGCCTGAGTAGTCAGTGTAAATAAACATGTACCAATTTAGTTTGATCAGTCTACTTGGAGAATGCATTTTCAGTCTTATTTCTGTGCACATGGAAGTATATTCAAGAGAAATATGATTCTGGAGCATTGTCTCAGTTTGAAAGACAGGTGTTTGCTAAGGAAGGCAGGAGCCTCCCTTGGAATGGAAAATATGACCCCCTCCCTCTGAATTATAATTTTGAGATTAAGGGGCTTTCAGGCAAAGATATGAGAAAAGGGATAACAATTCTTTACTAGTATGTATATGTATAACAAGGCAAACAAGCAATAACAATGACAACCAACAAAATCCAGGTCCCCAGTGCCAGCCTCTCTCGGCCTCAGGCACTTTCCCCTTGGGTGCAGTGACGCTCACAGCCGGCAGGGGGCGCTGGCGGCTCCCGGCCGGGCAGGTGCGATGTTCCCCCGGCCGGCAGGGGGCGCTGTGGCGCGAGCTCGGCCACTTCCCTTCAGGTGGACAATGGCGGGAGCAGCCTGTGGGACAGGATGGGAAAGGAGCTTCCTTTACAAACCCCCAGGCGTAGCCAGTCCCACTGCCCCCTCTGGACAGCAAAAGGAGCTGTAGCAGAGACCTCAGAGTAGGAAGATGGGAATGCAGGGATTAGCAAAGTCCAGGAGTGGTAGATGAGATGTATCAGAAACTCGGCAGGTGTAGCTGGAACTGCAGGACCTCCTGGCAGACAGGGAGTGCGACTTACAGTGTAGCAAAGAAACCTCTGAGCAGAGACAGAGGAACGGCGGGGGCTGGGAAGTGACTGCCAGGCTCCTGAACATGGCCCAGAGAGAGGTTCCCTTGGAGGGGGAAGGGACTTGGGAATCCCAATGTTGTAAATACATATTGTATTATTGGCTTTTCGCAAATATTAAAATGAATGTCATATGTGTAATATTAGAAAACTCAGTTGCATAGATATAGTTTCTTAGAAATAGCAGTGTGGTTTCTTAGGATTATAGCATGATATGTAGAATACTCCTTTTTGTTCATGTAACTAACTCAGAGAATAGCAAAGATAAGCAAGGAAGTTCCCCACATTCTTGGATTGTCTGGATGAAGATAACAATGACAGGCTTCAGAACCTGGAAGGAAGAATTTATTGATCAGGAAGTGGAACACAGGATAACCACAGGGTTTAGTCAGCAGAACTGGATGAGATTGGATTGTCAAATTTAAACAGACCTACAAAGACAGGATGAGGGAGGCTTGAAACTGAAAGAACACCAAAAAACTAATATCTGAATGATGCATAGCAATCTATGAATATGTATCAGACTTGGGCATTTAACTGAAAAGGTCTGTTAGCTAAGGTGTGCTCCTGGCCGCCGACCAGACACCCAGCCTTATTAACCCTTTGCTTTATTTCTGTCTTCTCTTGTCCTTTTATTAAACCCCTTATTTAAACCTTTAAAATTTTATCAGGAGTGAACCTCGTTTTTCACACCAGGGTTTCCCTTGAGGCACCTCAGCAGATGGTGAAAGTCCTTTTTTAGTGAGGAAGGGTGTTAATAAGGTCCCAGTTCAGTGGCTGCTCTCACAAAGAGAGCAGGCTCACCTCACAAAGGCTCACCCCATGGCTGAAAAAGCAGGACTGGGCATGGCTGTGGTGGCGGCAGCGAATTCTGCCCCCCTCCTCCGAAGCTGAGAGCAACAGAGCTAGCAAATGCTCTAGTCCCTTCTTTTTCCAGCCCAACTCTCACAGTATTTCTGCCCCTCTGAGAGATACCCTCAGATAATAGAAGTAGAACCAGATGTCCTCTTCCCCTGAACTTGGTCACTTCTTTTGTCTCTCTTAAGTGTCTGGTCATTACTGTTCTTTAGCAACAAAAATAGGGGAAATTTCCCTAAGAGAAAAGAAAAACAAAAGGAAAAACCCTAACCTCCAACAAGCATCAAAATAAATGTGCTTTTTTTATAATAACACACACTACATATTTGAGTTTGGATTATTGATGAATGCTGTAGTAAGTTTAAAATTCTCTCCTCTTCATTAGCTGTTGTGATGATGTGGTCCAGTGAGGGCAAGCAGTGAGAAAACCCACAGACAGGATTTTCAAAGTTAACTGCTGTTTGTGCATACATAAGTACTGGGGCAGAGCAGGCAGGTTTTAAAATGCAACTGAAATTCAAAAGGTGTTAGAAACCAGCTTTTCTTTGTATCATGCTGCCTGGCATCACAGTCTGCTTTGGAAGACCCTTGGCTCTTATCATTTGCCTCCAGTTTTTGCCCTGAGGCTGGTTTGTCACCTTGACCAGGTCTTTTCACTTCTGTGTCAGTTTTGAAATGTGCCAGTTATGAAATGTGTCAGTGGCCCAGCCTTTCCCCCTTGTAAAGTGTTTCCAAAATTATAGATGACAAGAATTATTCATTAGCAGTCCTTTCACCTAACCAAAAATACTGCATTGCTCTGAGGTCAGGTCAATGCTACTGTACAACAGAAACCTCTTTCATTCTTTCCCCCTTCACCTGCTCCCATTTCTGTTGCTATGCACAGGCTTCTCTCTCAGTTCTCCATAGCTGTGGCCATGTAATATTACAGAGAGGAGGGAAATAAAACCCCTCAGCCTTCTAGGGAGGATGTGAGGGCCAGGGTAACAGAGGAGGGGTCTGCAAGAGCAGTTTGGGTAATGTTGGCTCGTCGTTGTTTCTTTCCTTGCCACTGAAAATTACTGCTGAGCTGCCTGAGGATTGGTGCTGACAATATTGACAACCTAGCAAAAGACATAAATGCGAAAATACTCAAAACTGTAGCTTTTAGTTAAGGATGGAAATTACGTTTTGTATAGAGCTATGTAAGGAAAACAATTACATGGACTGCTAGTGCTACTCTGAACTCTACAGCACCAGACCAGCAAGCTCTGTGAAAGTCTGCCTTTCCAGACACAAGTGAGTCAGATGTGCTGATGTGCTTTTAGTCTGCAGCTACTCTAAAGCTGAGTTACTGGGGTTTTTTTCAGAGGCAGGAGCTCGTACAGTCATCTCCTGTGTGCAAAGGACATGGGAGCCACTTAGGCTCTCACTTAGAAGCATGGTAGGTTGTTTGTCAAACCCACAGGAACACTAAGCCAGTGACACAGACTTCCTGAGAAGATGGACAGTTCCATTGCTCAAATCAACAGTATCATCAGGTTTGTGTGATTTTCTGATGAGCAGTTCTTCTTGATTGAAAATTGTGGGTCTCTCAGATTTCCTGTGTTACTACTGCTCACGTACTGCTGATAAAGGCTAATACCTGAATCCAGAAATTCAAATGAATGAGAATATATGTTAAAAATTCTGAATTCTAAGGAACAGTGTAACATTTCATTTCAGAATTTAAGTTCTTTGACACTGTCAAAGATTGGGTAGATAAGAAAGGCAACACAATTGGAGCAAAACAGAGAAACAACAAAAAAAGAGGGGTAAAAATCTGAATGTTTTAATAAAAAATTCCAGTATGTTTGAACTTAATTGAGGTGGTAGCCTCAGTGACTCAAATAGCTCTAAGTTTTGCAAATCCTGTTTTTTTATTAGTGCCAGTGAGCTCCAACAACCTTAGGTTTCAGCTGATAAAACCTTAGTAGGGCAATAAAAGAGTTTTGTGAAACTGGATATGACACACAGTTGGACAGAAATTTGTGTTTCTTCTTTGTTTCCCTTTCAAAAACTGGAAGACAAATATGCTATTCACAAATCAGAACATATAGGAATGAAATATCAATGGTATTTTCAAAATGCACTTTACTTTTTTTAAAAGTTATAGCTGGGGCTGTAAAGAATCACAGTTGAAAGGAAAAAGGAGGTATTCAGTAGGCTTTTAAGTCAATGTTGATAAAGAGCAGCAGCAGGAACTCATCATGTCCATTCTGGCTGCCAGTTCTGATCAGACAGTGGGAAAAAGTTTGCATGTAATGAATATGGTTTTGTTCTACTGACAGAAATTATTTATTCTTAAGGGTTTCTCACTTGAAGCAGTAACCAGAATATGATGTAAAAATGATGCCTCAGCTCTGAAGCTTTCCTTGTGAAGTCACACCTATCCCTTCCTTTTACTTTCAGGATTAACTGAAGGCAGATATTTTCTAGCTGTTGCTTTGGTAACTGTTTATGCAGTACGTCTCTCCTGCACTGTCCCAACAGAAGAGCACTTGACTTTATAATTTTGGGGGATTTTGTTTATTTTTGTTTGCTTTTTTGTTTCTTTTCTGCATATGCCTAGTTGAGCCCGTTGATGCTCGCCCAGCTGCAGACAGAGGACTCACCACACGACCAGGTATATGACTTGCATGGCTTTTACGTAACCTCTGTTTTTCTGGCATGCATGTGGCCTGCTGGAGCTGAAATGATTTACCTTTGCTTTGGTGTACCCCTCTCATAAAATTTAATGCTACTCCATGAACGAGAGAAGCATCGTTCCCTCACAAATTCCTCCTGTGTGAGTGCTGACCCTATTGAGGGCATTTGGGATGTGTGCTTGCAGCAGGAGTGGGTCCCAAACCCAGAACTGGTTTGTATTGAAGGTCTCATCCTTTCCAGCAATAACACTTTGGCAGGTGCAGGAGATGGTAAACTTGTTACCCTTTTGTATAGACGCTAGTTCTAATTTGGGAATGTATGGTAGAAATGTCAAATGCTCTATGTAGAGTGAGCCAGGCTAATAAAGAATTAATGTGTACAATTTCAGAACTGCAGGGAGCACTGATATTTTTTACTGTGGTACTTACCTTACTTACGTCCAAATACCTAAAAATTGGTATTATCCCTCTGGATTCCCTGAGGACGCCTGAGATCACAGCTATTTCATTCCATTCTAGGACAGAGCAAGGTGATTGTTTCTCCCCTGTAGGTACCACTGTCTCTGTACTGATTTCATAATAATAGCAGATCACTAGGTTGCAAATGTTTGGAAAAGTTAAAATGGGACAATTCCAGTTTCCAAAAAGAAAAAAGATTTTTGCTTTCATACTAACTTTTTTTTGCCTTGGGGGTTGTTTTTTCTCTGTTTTTTGGTCAGAATTGTCTGAAATTGTTGATTCCATTGAGAGGAAACAGCCTTTTATTTCAGAAGAGGTTGCTCTCCAACTCTTCAACATAGTGAAAATATATTTTAGGGTCAGGATTATTTCAGTGTCACATCATAACTGTGTTTTCTTTCTTCAGATTAAACTGATCAATTTGTATCCTTTTTCCCTTCTTCTTGTCTTCCAAACATCCATTAGATAACATCATGGACAGCATGTTCCTAGTGGTTTTAAATCTTTCAGATAACTCACCCATGTTTAGCAACTACAGAATTTGCTACAGTGGGAGGTAAAAGAAGTTCATATGTTGCCACAATGAGGATATGTGTCAGAACTGGCCAGGTAGTGTGCTCCTAGCACTCTTTTAGGAGTCTGACATCTTTACTCATGTTTAGAGTCTTAATTCAGTCCGTGAAGAATGCCTGAAACAGGTACAAAGCTACAATGCCAAAAATCTTGGAATCAGGGAAAAATCCCTCCAGTACTGCATTATCTACCTTCTTCCCCAAGAGCTGTAGAAATATCACAGATGAAACATACATATGCTTAATCCATATTTTGTAATGTTAAAGCAGTCTAGCAGTTTTCTTATAATATTAAAATCTATGATTATTTACAATTTTAATTTCAGTCATCTTGAAAAATCTCCTGTTATGAAGCCCGTATTTATTACTCAAGGTTATTCCTTCCTCCCTTCTGCTCCCTCACACATAGACACACGTCTCAGAAATCCTAAGTATCCCTTCTCTGGAGAAAGGATTTTTCTCACACTGCCACAGTCTAGTTTCAGAGTGAAATGAAAAAAAAAACTGTATGTTTTAGTCAAATGCATTAGAGCAGTTTAGTAGTTGGGGTGATAAAAATAGTACTAAAAGTAAGCCTAGAATAAGTAATGAGTGAGCTTGATGAATGTGTGCAATAGACTACTAAGGACAGGTAAAAAATATTTCAGCATGTGACCATTGTGGCTTGAAATTTCCAGCAGATGCTCTAACTTTTGCACTGTGAAAATCACATGGGATATTTTCTCAATGTTTTTCTGAAGTGCAAAAATAGTGCTTAACTTCCCTATGTCTTTAATCACCATTTCCAGATTTAGAAATTTTTTTTCTTACTGATACAGATTCTGTATATAAATGTCCATGTGATTTTTCATCATCCTTGAAAAGCAATTTATGTGTGACAAAATTTCAGTTGGACAGAGAAATTACTCCAATCTGAGTATCTTCATGAACTAGGACTAGAGGAAAGCAAATGGATGCTTATTTAAACTGTGAAGGGATTCTGATAGCTTGAAAATGTGCGCTTTAAAACTGTTTTAGTTTACTTGCTAATTACAAATAAAATTTCTATATTAGAGGTTCAAAAAGGAAAATAAATACTTTTTGTGCAGTAACTTTCCTTTTGGGATAGTCTCTTTACAGTTTGGGGCTATAATTGAAAAAAAAACCCTAAAAAAATAGTAGTTATTCTAGAGTGAAAAAGTATGAATGAAAGGCATGCAGATTAATGCATCCAGCTACTTGTAACTTTTTGTTTTAATTGCTCAGCTTCTTGCTGGTTTCTTGAAAGGTTTGCCCTTTCCATGGGCTTGGAGCTTCTACTTGATTGGCTTAAGTGACCTGCTTCTTCAGGGTGAAAATACTGGTGTCATGTCAACCTGCAACACACCAAGCCTGAATAAGAACAAGTGAATGTTTTGTAGCTGTTTGAATTTCTTGAAGAGAATGAGCTCTGAAAGGACTAAGACAAACATGCAAACGTGTGCCCTTTTTTCTCTTTTCAATTTTATTTTCAGTACTTTTTGCTCACACAACATTCTTATATGGATCAGTATGTTTTTCTTACAGGCAGATCAGAATCATGCAGATCATCTTTGTCACTTTCTTACAAGAGAGATAGTTTGGTCACAGTACAGAACAGTCACAGCCTCATAGAATACTAGGTTGAAAGGGGACCTCAAGGATCATCTGGTCCAACAAGTATTTAGGTGATAGTAGTATTTGTGATACCTAGAATCTTTTTCATTCACCACATCATTCTCTTACAAGAAATTAAGTCTGTGAGTCAAATTAGAAAAAGTAAGGAGTTGTCCCGTCCATAGAGCAGAAAAGTTTATGAGTAAGGACAAGCATTTCAAAGCATTTGTTGAAATTTATGCCAGTTGTCTAAACCCCCACCTCTGTTGTGCTCCACCTTGGCTGTCCACAGATAAAGCTTGAATGGGAAGTCCCAGGGAAAGAATATTGTCTGGACAAACCCCATTTTCTAGTATGGATAAAACATCTGTGTAAATCACATGGGTGTTGGAAAAGGACTCTAGTGCCTCGACTAACTGTCCTTCCCCTTCTTAGTTCACAAATGGGCAAACAAGAATAAGAATTATGCCTAAAACTGTTTCTGATCATCTCCTTCCTAAAAAGGAAGTAAATGAGATGGTAAAAGGTCAAAGGGAAGAAAAATATCTAGATGTACTAAGTAGTCACCAGTGAGCTATTTTTTAATACAGCACAAAATTATAACAGATTTATGACATATTTCTTGCTATTTATAAAGTGCTTTATACCAGGAGATGTTAGATGTTAGAAGGCTCCAGTCCAGCCTGAGAACTTCCGTAGGAAGAACTTTGTCTCAAACAGAGACTAAACGAATACCTCTTTCCTTGATAACCTCACTGTAACAATTTTTTCAGTAGTGTTTCCTTTCTCCCGTGCTCCAGCAGTCACTTTTTCATGATGAACACCTAATTTCTTGCAACTGAAATTTGGGTATCTGTTCATTAGTAACTTTTTCTTTGTGTGTGCATGCATGTACATATAGAGACATATAAAGGCATAAAAATAGATATAAAAACATCTCTAGATGCTCATGAGCAAGCTCATTTTACTTATGTTAATTCAGGAGGTCTGATCTGTGGAAATTGAGTGAAGATTAGAAAAGGTGACATCAGATGAGATGTTGCTTAGTATTAGCATATTTTCTGTAATTCAAGATGATAAACAATAAATCTGCTCTGTTCAGGACAGATCATATTTTCATCTGCTGCAGAGTTGCAGCTGTAAGTATACACTCACAGCTGTAATTACATCATTTACAGGATGCCCATAATTCACAATGCAAGGATTTTATGCTATTATGTTACTTTCTTCTATATAGTATCGTTTGGACATGTTGGTGGTTTTTTGCATTTGTCCAATTCTTTGTCAGCTGATCTTTTTTGCAAACATTTAATTATTTTGGGGAAGCATTGCACATAAAGCTGCTTCTGTGTCTTTGGCCCTTCTGCTAATAAATCATGACATGTCTGCCTTTATTACATTACTTAAAAACTGAGGGTTTTTTTTCCTCATGCTTGCAGAGGCTCTGTAAGCCTAATGACTGTTCTGCAGAATCATTAGCACATGTGCTGCAGTCTGTATGAGGTGAGGGTATAGAGCAGCTTATTTAATTATTTATTGTTTTCTTGCCAGAAACTGCCAACATATTTTTTTCCTGTCTTTGTGATGTTAGTTCAATACTAACATCACAAACTGTCTTTAAACAGTTGCTTTAAACAAACTGTCTGCAGCTATGAAATAAAAATAATTAATGGATTTTTTTCCATTAGATTGTTTTGGTTTGTTTTATAAATGAGATCGTTGCTATCTGTGAATTCAGTTATACGTGCATACGTACAGCATCTGTATTGACATGCCAGAAAGATTATCAAACCAGATTTTACTTGTTTTGATTATTTGTTTCTACACACATGTATTCTGAGAAAGAATTATTTTATACTCCGTTCCAATGAGATTCTTTTGTAAAAAAGATAACACTTTCATTGCACTTATTTTCTGCTTTCTTCAATTTGAGAGCCCCATAGTCATCCATGCAGTAAAAGTGAAACCAGCATTTCACTGACATCTTAGGAGAGACCAGAAAGTTTTAGTTCCATGCAGTCTTAAATGTTCATATCCCTCAAAGATATTTGAGTTGTCCTTAGAAAATGAGTATATAGTCTTCATTTTCATCTTCATGAGTGTACAATATTAATTCTTCTTTCATTTCAAAATTAAATGACCTGCACAAAGTCACAGAGTCATATGGAAGTAATAGTTGAACTTCTAGTTAAAATAGGCAGCTCTCTACCCCCGGGGGTTATTCAAAGACTGCATTCCTTCCCTTCCACCCTTTTTATCTCAGATGAAGCTTAACCCAGATAAAGCTGTTTGCCACACATGTAACAGGCTTTGATTCAACTCTTTTCTTGTTCTTGCCATGACTCAAGCACAGTTCACGGACATGGAGATGGAATGTTTTCCTGAATGCCGTCAGTACCGCAGTCATTCAAACTGCTACTTTAGTTTTCTCTATGTAGAGAACACCCAGGTCTAGTTGTTTAAACTGTGCTTCACTTGGAGATTTCATTTTTAACTCTAGATGTAACCTCAGGCACGGCTAACACTGTCTCAGATCTGTGCAAAACAATATCACAAAAGCTTTCTAACTATTTATGTAACCAGTAGATGAAATAATTGCAAGCAGTATGTGCACCTAGTTCATATCCTTGGTGGAATTCACTTCTTTCTTTTGGTCTTCTGAAAGCATAAATATATATTTACACAAACACAGAAAGTATAAAGTGTTCCCCAAAGCAGCTATTTGTTTTTTGTTTCGTATGACCAGTTTTTCACTCCTTATATTTTTTTTTTCCTTTAGGGCAAGGAAAAATAAGGGTTTCATACTCTCCGTTTTTTGATGTTTGGAAATATATGTGTGCATACATGCAGGTGTACACATGTATGTATAAAAGCAGTAAATATTGCTAAATAAAAGCAGTATCAATAAAAAGCCCATCATAGTTAGCTCATTTTGTTGAATTTCACTAGAAGCTTTTAACCCCATGGTTTTTATAACAAAATAGTTTTGTCAGTTTTTCTAAGGAGCTGTGAGTTAACGTATTTGCCAGCTGAATTGAAGCATTTTTAAATTGAAGTTCCTTAAAGATGGTATGTAATTCATAAGAAAACTATTAATAAATATCATTATTTGTGAATGTGCAATGAGGCTGTTGCTCTCACTTTTCATCACGTATATTGGCTTTTGTGTTTGGGTTGTATATTTTAGAATTGCTAGTGAAAAAACATCATTTTGTCCCAGGTCAGGATTAAAGTTCTTGTCAGAGAGAGAACTTTGTGTGCTTGTCTTCAATGCAAGGGTAAAGAGGTACTAGGAATCCCTTGACTGTTTGCATCTTACCTCTGATCAAAGTTTTACAAGGAGCCTGAAGTTTTTCCTTCTTCAGTTACTATCCTTGAAAAGTATATCTTTGATTTTAGCATGCAAGACTTAATGTGTGGTCACCAGGACAGTAAAGTGAATGAACTGGTAATAAAGAGAATCTCTTAAACAAAAAGTCTCAATCCTATAACATTGTGGAAAGGCATATGTAACCCCATATGTATTTTTATCTCATACCAGGTATTTAATTGCAGTGCAATGTCATACTTCTCCTTACTATATAATCACTTATTTGCAGAAGACCAGCAGGTTACCTTAGTTGAAGTCTTTTTCCTCACTTGTAAGGGAGGTAGGAGGAAGGAAGGAAAAATATAGGATTTGTTAGTGCAACAGCTAAAAAAAAAGATTTTTCTGTTTCTGACCTTTTATTGGGGCAAGTTGCCAAAAACAAGTTTCAGTAAGGGTTAACATCATTAACTTCCTAATATCAGGTGCTACGTTGTGTTCAGATTCCATGGTATTTTTGTGGAGCCTTGGTCACTTGGCCCAAACCAAAAAATTTCTGCCTGATCTCAAGGCAAAAAACCCATGGTTTAACCTGCTGCATGTTGAAAGCATGGCTCCCATGCTACTGTTTGATTGGAATGGGAGGAGGGAAGGGAACCACATCAAAGAAATGTTGCTCTAGGGAAGCCTGAGCCTGCATTTTTCCAGCAGCTGAGACTACTGGTGAACTTATCACCCTCTGGTACTCATTTACATGACCTGTTATGCCGCTGAAATGCTGCTCTAACTCCTGCCTGTGGCATTTGACTGTTGAACAGAAGCTGACAAAGATCCACAGTCTCAGCTGTAGCAGCTTTGCTTTCAGTAAAATTGGTCAGACCGCAAGAGCAGAAATGCTCATGTCCATTTTCCAACCTCTAGCAGTGGTACAAACAGGATATATTCACCTCTGCCTTATACGCTGGCACATCCTTTGAGCTTTTTGTCAGCTAGCATTTGATAGGTTCCAGGACTGAAAACTCTATTCTAACCATTGTGTTCAGTAACCTTGAAGGAACCTTCCTTCTTTACATCTTTTCATTTATGTTTTTAACATCCTCGTGACTTGTGACAGTGAATTCCACAGTCAGATTTTGCATTGTACTGCATTATATATTTATATACACACTTTCTTGTGTTACTTTTCAATCTGCTATATCATAGCCATGTTAGTGTCCTGTAGTTTTTAGAAGAAATAATGAATGACCATTTCCTATAGACTTTCCCCTTGTCGTTTGCAGTCACACTGTTGTGTTTCACCTCCTTTGCCTCTTCCAGTCTGAAGACTCATGTTTTTAGTCCTTCATATACAGAAACCATTCCGTATCTGTGATCTTCTGTGTCTCCCTGCATTATATCTTTTGTAGTTCTTCTGCCTTTGTGTGAAGTGGGGTAACCAGAACAAATAGCCAAATTTATGATGAGGATGCCATCATTTTTACATATTTATACAATATTTTGTTTCTTCTATTTTCTCATAATTGTTCCTACCATTCTCTTTGCCTTTTTGACTGCTACTAGGGCAAGTGCCCACAGAGTTACCCACAGTGACTGCAAGGTCTCTGTCCTGGGTGGAACAGAGCTAAATTAGAGTCTTTATAGCTATATGTATAGTTAGTGCTGTGTATCCCCACAAGCACCACTTTGCATTTTATCAACACTGAAAATAACTTCCCCTTTATTGTGCTCTTGGAATTTGTAAAATCCTTCTGCATTTCTTTGCAACTGGTTTTACTCTGACTGTCCTCTTTTTTCTTTTATTTTTTGTCAGTAAACTTTGTCACTATTCACTCTCTTATCCAGATCACTTCGCAGACAGCACAGCACAGATCCTTATGGGACCCACTGGTAACATTTTTCCATTGTGAAAAATATATTACACTTAATTTCCTTTCTCTTAGTCAGTTACGGGAAGTCACATAGGACTTTCCCTTCTAATCCTTGGCATCTTAGCTTCTACCAGAGCTTTGAACAGGGACCTTCTCAAAAAGCTTTTTGGAAATCCGTATTCACTCCAAGCAGAATCACTGTTTTCCATGTGATTCCTAACTCTTCCAATGACCTCTGAGAGTTTTGGGAGGCAGGACTTCCCTCAACAAAAGACAAACAGATTCTTCACTGATTTATCTTATGTTCTTACTTATCTTTATGTTCTAATGAGTATTTATAGCTTTAGTGGATTTTCCAGCTTAGTAGCCAAGTTGTGCAGTTCCTCAGGCCTCTTTGCCTTGGAGGAATTTCCATGTGGTGCTCTTGCCAGGGTGTCTGAGGGGCAGCGTTTGGGGCCATGGGCAGTGGTGAGCAGCTGGGAGCAGCCACCTCTTCAGCTGCTGCAGCCAAGGGCAGTGAAACAAGTCCTGGGAAAGCCCTTTCCCTCCAGTTACTGCATTGCTACTCCACTACTTAAATTTTCCCCCTTTCCTTTTAATCCCAAAACCAAAAAGGTGAGAGGGGTTGACAGGTCGAGCTTCCTTGCAGGCAGATAAATGTTCTCCTTTGTTGCAATCCGTTCTAATCACAGAAGAGTAAAAAGAACTAACTCTCTGTGAATAAAAGAGAATGAACCCAGATGTTTGAAATAATCCCTAAAATGTTATTAAAACCAAAGGAGGTTAGATGTTGATACCAAAAAATTGATATATTTAATAGTAAAAGAAGCAAGAAAAGAAAAGAAAAGAAAAGAAAAGAAAAGAAAAGAAAAGAAAAGAAAAGAAAAGAAAAGAAAAGAAAAGAAAAGAGAAAAAAGGAGAAAAGAGGATAGAAAGAGAAAGAAAGAAATAGAAATGGGGGGTGGGGGCAGGGAAGGACAGGGAGAGTGACAGAGACATTAAGTAGAAGCATATCACCTCTCCGTGGGTCCCAATGACATTTCCTTGTTCCTCTCCATCTGTTCCTCTCTTCTTGGTGGTGAGGATACCCTGCCAAAAAGCATAGAATCCAATGGATTAATATGTTTGGGCAGGTGGGAACACACAGGTACCTCCTTGAGGGGGGTTAATTTGACACTGTCCCTTGCAAGACTGTGGATCTGTTGCATCATGTAGTATCACATGCAGTGCTCTGGTGCAGGGTCTGGGGACCCCTTTGCGGGGGGCCTCTGATGGGCCATGACACCCCCTCAGCTGTCATCCATGTGAATGTCCCATAGATGTGGCTTTCCAGGGGTAGGAGGCCCCACAGCTGGGCTGTTCTGCACAGTGGAGGATAGGTGTTCACTGCATCTGACCAGAGGCTTTTTTGCCGTACACAGAAAACCACTGCTCCTCTTCCCTTTGGTGTAGGGGTTGGTGCAAGCCCGGCAGCAGAAAAGCCTGGGGCTATAGCCTCCACCCCTGAAGGTGCTGGGCTTAATCCTCCTGCAAAAATATTCTTCTTTCCAGGACCAGACCTGAGAATAGTGAATCACTTTATCTTATCTCAAATCAATTTACAGTCCAGGGGGTAGTCAGGAGGTCCATTCAAGGTGCACTGGTCTTCAGTGCAGCTTTTGTTATAAAATTTTGCTGTAACAAGCAAAAGTCCTCAATAAAAATATTTAAACCATAAAGCATGGTATTTCTGTCTCCAACATCCTTTTCCTCATTTCCTGTTGATGCAGGTGATAGGGATACTTTGAGATAATGCACAAAAAAGAGTAAATTTTACTCTTAAAATTTGGAAAACTAGCCATAGCTGCTTCAAGGATAAAAAGTTAAATCTGTTTTCAGATACCATGTGGGCTTTATTTCCTGCAGCCTCACTTCCTCCTGCATTTCATTGACAGAATATCATTTGTTTTTCAGACTGCAATTCCTTGAGTACTTTACAGTTCTTGCATTTTAAAATGGTCTCCCATGTATAAATGTCATCATATATTTGAGTCAGTACTGTGATGACATCAAAAATCAGGAACTTAATAAAGAAATTTGAGGGGCTCAATTCCTAAAAAAAAAAATACAGTAAGGTAAATCGTATGGGGCAGTCAAACTCTTCAAGAAAATAACCATAAATTCTTTATAGCATGAAGATGATTCTTGTTCTCTCCTTTGCATGGTTTCCTATGAAAATAAAGATCAGAACCTTAGAGTGGAATGTCTGTACAGTCCAGAGAAGTTCTTATGAAGATCTGTTCTTGCTGGTTCATAATTCAAAAATAAACCACCACTTAATTAAAAAAGAAGTTGCACATTCAAAGGCAATAATTCTTGGATTGAGTGCTATTTTAGACTGTGGAGCTCATTGGCACATGGAAGTCTTAAAGAATTATTATTGAGAGTCCAGCGAGACAGTGGAGCACAGGAGCAGTCAGTAGTGTTGAGAATTTTAAAAGAGATTCTTCCTCTTCATCAAAACTTAAGTTCAGCACAAGATTTTAAGAATTAAGCCTTGGAGAGAGGAGTTGGGGATGAGAAAATGCTGAAATAAAAACAAGGAATATGAACTGGTTTGTTCTTACTATATTCTGTAGAGGGAGGAAATAACATCTCATAAACACCATTCTTCTGCAGTGTTTGTACCTCCAAGAAATACAAATGTGGGTGCATTGGTACTGAGAAGGAAAACAACCAGCTCCATGAATACCCATATATTCTCTCTAAGCCAGAGCCAGCTCTTCAGGATTCGTAGACATACACAGGATTCACTGCTCTGCTGCTGTTAAGTCTGGCTCATTCTCCTAAGGCCTTTTCCAGGAGGAAATTTTGGCCTTCTTTCCAGCTAGATGAGTGCAGCATCTCCCTTTCACACTCATAAGAGAACAGGACTGCAAACTATGTACAATTATAATTGTTAGGAGCTGTGCTCCCTTGCTTTTCTCTATGTTTCTGATCGAGAGAAAGTTATCATCTCTCAGAGAGAAGACAAGAAGAATCATTAATTCTAAGCAGTATGAAATCTGAAAACAAACAGAAACTCTGTAAACTTCATAAACATTTTAGTAGCTTGTGCGTGTTTGTGGAAAATGTAGCAAGGCAAGGAAGCATGAAAATAAGAGGAAGATTTTGGCCTAAACAACAAATTTTCTTGACATTGCTAAAGAGGCTGTCAGAACAGATCTGTCTGCAGCTTGTGAGCCAATTCAGGCCTCTGTTGGTCCCTCACAGCTTAGTTCATGCAGTGTTTCATGCTGGAAGCCTTTGATGCCTGTACCAATATAGCTGCTGTGGATTAAGGATCATTTAACAGAGAAATTTTACTAGCTCATTCTGTGTCACCTCAGTGGGACTGAAACACCAGATGTACGTCACTTCCCTCCCCGTTCCCTTTCATGTTGCATCACACCTCCTCCTTATGAATGGCACTGTTGCCTTCTGCTCTCCAGCAATGGAGTTAAGCAGAATCTTCCTGAATCTGAATGCCAACTTAAATGAATTGTCTTTGTGGTGCGATGCAGGTTCTGGGTTGACCAATGTTAAGACAGAAGAGATATCTGAGGTGAAGATGGATGCAGAGTTCCGGCATGACTCAGGATATGAAGTTCATCATCAAAAGCTGGTGAGTAAATAAACAGTGCTTTCCACACGTGCATTTTGACTTGCTGATTCAATCTTGAACTAGTGAATCACTTATGGCCATGTTTTGCTTGAGTGATGTGGACGCTGAAAGTGCCAACAGGAAGTTATCATGTGAATCGATTATGATTTGTCTGGTTCTCTCTTCAATGAGAGTAAACCTGGAACAATGTCAGCAGAGAGGATGGAAAGTCACTGAGCCTCACATAAGAGGAAATTTAGACAGTTCCTGTCCTTGCACTGCCATGTCACTGGATGTGCTTATATGGAGAATACTTGTCCCACAGTTCATCTGTCTCATACTGAAAGAGAAGGGATACAGAGGAAGGAAAATGCTGAGTTTAAAAAAAGAAAAGGTATTTGAGATATAGCACAGTGCAGCAAGAAATAGAATGACACCGTTTCAGGAATAGAGTCCTTTCCCATCCCACCACAGATGGTAACAGTGTATGCATGGAGCATAACCTTTCACAAGAATAGCTCCTTGGGATAAAATGAGATTCTCCACTGGCCTTAATTTTAGTTTGTGTTTGGCTTTATCTGTGTGTTTTGTTCCTTAAGGTATATTAAATTATTATTAACAGGGGAAGGGCAGGTAGGAGCAAAATATTGTTCCCCATTTGAACTGTGCTTCTTGTCAACATAAAAATGACAACCAAAAGCACTGTAGGTAAGAAAAGCATCTTCTAAAAATTTTTTTGGTCGCTTGATAAGCAATGAAGAACCCATACAGCAATGTTAACTATAAATCTGTTCTGCTTCTTCTTTTTAAAGGTATGTTATGTGATGAGGTTTCAGTTCCATGGCTTTCAATATTCTGATGCTAAGCTTTTTTCCTTAATATATTCAAGCTAAGTAGTGCTGAAAATTAAGATAGGACTCAAATTTGCATTTGAACTAGGCAGTCACTCTGTGAAAAGATACTCTACCATTTCTTTGATGCTGAGAACTGAGAATTCCCAATTTGATGAGTTAATCCAAAATGCATTAGCACTGATTTGGGAAAGTCTGGCATACTTATTTAGCTCAGATGGGTTAAACACGCCAATGGAGCAAACCTGTGCAAGGTGTAGAAAGGAAGGAACTTGCAATAATGTGTGCTAGATACAGTTGTTACTGGTTGTCATAGGCAGTTTTCAGCAGCATCCTTCAGTGTGCAAGTGCTTTGATACCATCCCAAGGAATTTGGTGCTGGGAACTCTCCACACCATGGTGGCTGATAGGGAGAGCATTACAAGCCCTGCACATGGTAATCTGTGTCATGCTTAAAATGGGACCTTCCCAGCTTTTCACAGCATTTTTTGCCATACTTTTTACTGATCGGTACAACCACTATTTAAAAATTAGTGAGCTGTCTTCTAGGTTATCTTTTCAGTTGAGACTGAGCAGAGATTTTTGGTATTGCTGAGCAAGTACTAGACTGATGTTGCAGTGCCCCTGCCCTTTTTAACCTGGTTATCAGCGACAGGGGCTCGGGACAACGTACCCCTGGGTTCAGGAAAAGGTAGGTGGTGTACAATAGCCTTAATGGAGAGAAGACTTTAGGTAGCAGATGAGCTAACAGCAGTACGCAGACAGCAAAATACATACACAGCTTCTGAGGGTGCTAATTAGTTGAGACTTTATTGGGGGTCCCATGCCGGGAGGGAGCATGGTTCCAAAAGGAAGAAAGAGCGCGAGGCAGGCAGGCCAAGAGCTGGAGGCAGAGCGAGAGAGAGCCAAAATGCCTCATGCACGAGCTTAAGAGAGTTTTCGAGAGTGGGGATGGATACAAGGATGGGCCAATGGGATACTGATAGGGGAGGAGTAAAGTGGGAGAACACATCTCAGGGACCAATGGGAATGGGATACAGGAGGGATTAGGTGACACAAACCAATACTGCATCAAGGAAGGGGTAATAGGCGACAACTTAGGGGGAGGGTTACAACTTAGGAATGAACCATACATTTGGGGGTGAACCGAACAAACCATTTAAAGAAAAAATGAATCACTACATCTCACCCTTTTCTGTTTAAAAGAGGAAGAAGATGCAGATAAAAGCACACATAAGTAAGAGATCAAATACGATAACTGATAGTTTAAAATTAAATAACAATTACACAGTTTGGCAGCAAGAATAAACACAACTGGAGAGAGGAGTATGTTTTCAAATTTCATATAGTAAGTCTTACTTGCATTGATATTTGCACTTGCTGGTGAGTGATGTCTAGTCTTTAGAGGGTCCAGAGCACTCTGTGTGACTGCTTTGGTTTTCTTGACTTTGCAACTGGTGGTGAGTAACCTCTTTTGCCCAGCTCATCTCTGACTGCAACACACCTTACGACTTTTCTTCTGGGATGATGGCTATTCACATCTCTTGGTTTGTTCACTGGCTTTCAGTTGTACTGCAGTTTTGTTGGGTTTTTTTCCCTACACTTTTTGCTCTTTCTTTTAATTTTTTAATTATAGACTAAATTGAGTTGATACTTAGGATGAGGAAGAAAGCGAAATTATATTATTAAGAAAACAGTAAATAGGGTTGACAAGAAACAAAATGCAACAAGAATTGATTAAAANGAGCCAAGCTACTGGCTTTTAGATTCTCGGCCCTGTAAGACGATGGGCTTACAATTTAGGGGCGCCCCTAATGCATTTCTGCAGCTAACTCAGTGGCTTTTAGGCTCCCAGCCCTTGGCACTAAGCCCATATAGCTTCTGTCGGTGTGACTGGCCCATGGCGCCTAACCTTTGCCAACTGGCGTTCCGGGCCACCACAGCCCCCGGTTTAGACTACAGTGCTGACTTTCCTGTCTCACCAGTTTTCTTTCCCTCACTTTCCAACCGGCTTCCTAGCTATGGCTTCTACCCCTGGCTTAGGTGTCAGCCCTTGCTGTAAAACGACTCCCATACCAGGCCTACCA
>VZRF01011312.1:239849-296278 GCA_013396875.1 Vireo altiloquus | reverse complement strand
CTCGGGGCCCACCCGCATACCGCGTCGGAGCCCTGCACTCCCCCAGCACGCCGTGACGGGCGGTGTGGCGGCCCCGAGCCGTGGAAGCACCGCTGCCAGCGATGCTCGTGCTCCGGTGCTGGAGCGACCTCCCTCAGACCTTCGTCGCATAAAGCATGCAGAGGAAAGGTGTTTCGGCGGCTGGAGTTAGGCTGCCCCTTTCCCCAGAGGCCGCCTCGCACGTCTGTGAGGGCCGTCTCTGCTGGTGTCTGCTCTTCACACATGCAGCAGCGGCTTTTCCTCAGGTAACCTTGGCTTTTTTTCCTTGTTTAGTTATCTAAATTTGAATTGCTATGTCTTTTAATTCTGCAAGACGCACAAACGACGACCACTAGCTCACGTTTAATAGACGGTACGTAATGAACTGGCAGTTGCATACTGAGTACTGTCTATGCAGCTGTCAGTTCAGTCTACAAGAGCATCATCCTGCTTGTTGGGAGAAGGCAGTAAACAAAGCCGTAACTCTTCCATATGTCAGTTTTTAAATTACATCGTGAAGCTACTGTTGATAGGGGCTGCTGAACCTTGGAATAAATTTACTTCGAGAAAAGTGCAAAACGTATGAGTATTTTTTGAGCTTGTATAATTCTAAGCACCTTTTTCGGGAATAACTGACTAATGCGTATTATTATAAATTGTCTTATGTCATAACCAGGGAGAAGTGAGTAGCTGAAGTGAAAGTCAGGCTCTGTGTGTTGTCAAAATAGGCTGTATAAATGCATTTGGCTGCTGTCAGAGCTACAGAACCTACGCTAATGAAGAATGATAGTAGTTCTGCAGCAAGTTGCAAATGTACCTTGAGGTCACTGGTATTAATGTCCCTCTGCAGAATTCAAAGGAGTTTGTCTTTACAAACATGGGACCTAGACCTAACTTTATGTCATGAGGTTGGTTTGGTTATAATCACTGGCTTGACTGGAAAGTACTGGTTATCCCTTGTATAATGCTTGTAAACAGTTTAGATCATTGCTTATTGAGGTGGGATTATTATTACAAGTGTTTATAAAGTGGGTGTTTCCCTGCAATAGTGAATCCCTTCCTCCCCAAACCCCTGGCTCACAAAAATGTATTGCACATTTTAAGTATTTAAGTATTATTGTCTGGGACTACAGGACATTATTCTGCTTTAACGGCTGCTGCATCTAGCAGTATGAAAATGTGGGACTTTCTTCAGTGTCATTCTGCTGTTGTATTTAGTAGAGAATTGTAAACGTGTATTTACAAAACATGTCAAGTGTTTTTTAGTTGCGAGAGCATTACTCTTGTTTAGAACAAAGTACAGGCATAGCATTTGGAAAGAATACTGTTATCAAATCACAGTGGTACCCAGGCTTTCTAACACTTGTTTTTAATTAGCAGGATTATGACTGATTTCTCCAAGTGCTTTCTAGTACTAATTTGGGCTGTGCCTGCATACCAGATATGCTGGTTTTGATATTAAATAAAGCTTGTTTGTGTTGGTGAAGTTTGCAGAGCTGCTGATTGTGTTTGTTTCAGAGGGATGATCTGAAACAGAATACCTTTTCTACTATTTCATAATAAGCACATTTCACTGCTTTTCTCAACTCTTAAGTGTAATCTCACTGGGGTTATTAAATCTAGTTTAATTCACCAGCTTCATTGAATTATAGGATAGTTGGGGAAATAAGACTCCAGCTATAAAGCGTTGTTGATCGTCTTCAAGTATGCCTGGTACTCTTCAGTGATCTGTTAAGAGAGCAAGTACCTTCCACTGTGAGCAGCTGTAGTTTTCAGTTCAGTGTACTTCAGGAGCCAAGTTGTGCATGCTTACAGGCTGCACTCCAGGGTAGTAAAGTCTCTACCTAACCTCAGTCATGGTATTTACACCCCTTTAAGGATTTGGGATTACATGTCTGGTAGCACGAGCTTGGAATAACTTGTATTTTTCAGTTCCAAGTTTTACTTACAGCATGCGCTGGTTTTAACAACTGCAAGGAACCAAACTCCAAACAAGCCTCTCCCTTTCCCCTTGCGCCTTCTGACAATGGAGGGACAATAAGAAGAGATTATGAGTTAAAATAACAATTTACTAAAATCACAATAACCACAGCAGTATTAGTAGCGAGAAAAGTGTACAAAAAGAAGGTGTCCCACCCAGGAAAGGGCATTTATCACTAGGAGCAAAAGAAAAAATGCTTCTCAAAGACAGTGCCTGGTATTGTCTCCAGACAAAGGCAATATGGCCGTGACAGCTCTAGTTGTTTAGTGGTCTCACCTCCCCAGCCTAGTCTGTAAAGTATGGATAAGGAGGGCAAACAAACCTCACAGAAGCTTGCACCATGCTGCCGCCTCGCACTGCTGCCATGGTTAGCTTCTGCACAGCCTTCTCTGGTCCTGCCACCATTCACTCGGCTCTGCTGGGGCTTGGGCTCTGAATGGCTCAGCTGAGCTTGGCTCTGTGCTGCCACTTCTTATTTTCTCTGGAGCAGTTGTCTCGGACTCAGCATTGCTGTCCTTCAGCACCACATCTTAAAGCCACGGCTCAAAGGAATGGGAAGGGGACTGATGGTGGTGAAGAGGGGCTGGGTCCTCCTGGCTGATCCCAATACTTTCTCCCTGGAGAGAGCCAGGCAAAATGGTGCAGTTCCCTGCCTGCTGCTTGGCTTTTCCTGCTGGGACCACATCCCCAGCAATAATGTATGTAGTATGGAATAAACAGCGTTAAATCTCCATCCCATTTTTTCTGTAACCAGGACATAGCAGCACACGCTTCCAGTAGTGTTTGGATTTTTAGTGTCCTTCACTGCAGCCTTACATGTCCAAACATGAAAAAAAATTGTGTAACAGAATCATAAAAATGAGATTAGATTACCTAAAAGTAAATCAACATAAAATTGCAACTTCCTTTAAAGTATATTTTAAATTTTATTGAAATGGAGAGCAAGCAGATGCTACTGCCTCTTTTGGATCAAGACTGTTGAATTTTTTAGTAAATCTGCACACAAAAAGATCTACTACATATTTTAAGAGAGGTCGTGGAGAGAAATAAAATCCCACAGTAAGTCAATTTTTTTGTGCTTTTAAGCTGAAATCGGTGAAAAGGAGCATGTGTTAGTGGATGGGAAGACTTAAAATGTAAGATTTTATCTTGAAATGCAATTTTTGGTATAATCAAGCCATTTAAATTTAATTTTAACTCATTAAAATGTGGTACAGCACTATTGCATTGGGCATGGACAGTCTAGCAGAGACCTAGTTTTTGCAGCATTGAATAAAGCTTCTGTTGCATTGAATAGGATTAGTATTTTGGTTTGAGTAGAGCTGCACAGTTAAAAGTGTAGTCTTATGCAAACAACAGTCCTCAATATATTTGAGCACTAAATATCAACCTAGTTCTTTTCCGAAGACTGAATACTTCTTGGAGCTGTCTGTGAATGTTTTTGGAAAGGGCATTATAAGTATTTATTGGCAGGAAACTTAGGTTTCTTTTAAACAGTAACTGAAGTGTAAATGTGTGTTTTTAGGACAAAGAAATGAACACATGTGCAATTTATACACCAACCTTGTTCCAGTTTCCAAAGACTATGTGACAGGATTCCTTGGCCAAACTTGTCGTAACTTTCTGTATGGCAGCCAGTCACCGTCATGTAGCTGAGAGCCACATGTGTTCTGCATCCCTGAAGGATTGAGATGATGGGGATGGATGCCTCCTGGGGTGTCCCCTGGACAGGAGATGACAACAACATTCCAGGAATAATGCTTCACAATGCTTCCAGTGTCTTAGTGTGCTGCCGTGGCCCAAGGCAGTGAAGCAAGGGTTTTTCCACTTGTCCCTTTTAATTTTCATTTCTGTGCCAGCTGGAGCTTGAATTTATCTGACAGTTCCTGTGCCAGCACGGCCTTTCTTTCGAATGTGAGACATAGCTTTGCATGAAAAGTTTTACGTCACTTGTATTTTGTCACAGTCATTCAGTAAAAACCAGGAAGGTGGAAATATCCCTGTTTCTTGAGATTTGCAATAATAAAGACCCTACAAGTGTTTCACTGTCTTAGTCAGAGAACATGGGTCTGGGCATGCGTCATATTGAATCAATGAACATGAAGAGGGTTTAGGAAGAGGGTTGCTGGCTGAAGGTTTGTCCAGCTGCAGTCTGACTGCTGCAGTGAGAGCTCTTGTGGGCACTTCTCTCCAGTGTGTTTTCTTGCAAGATAGTGATCTGATAACAACAAATTTTGTGACTTCTTAAAGTGTGTCCGGGTTGATCCATTACACTGAAAGAGTGGACAGGTTCTTAACCCCTTCCCTCAGCATTTCCAGTTCTGTGAGTGGGTATGTGAATAAACAGGAGATGTGGAAGAGCACTGGGGTTTTTGCATTAGGAAGATGGGGGCTGGCTAGGGCTGCTGCTCAGCATCTAGGCTCTCAGCCATAAGAAAGCAAGTTTGATTAATTTTGTGACATATGGAACTATTTGTTTCATTAATAAGCAGGGATTGGAAAATGGGGATCTGGAATACATAATACAGAGTGGTGAGAGATGAGATGAAGTGAAAAACTGGAGATACATCCAGATACAGGGTCTCTCCCACTGTTACAAATAATGGATAGCTATTGGTCAATGAAGTTGATGTAAGAGGGTGAACTGTGTGGCACAAGAGGAGGATCTGCAGAAAAAAGGGGAGTTTAGTTAGCTGGGTTGTGCTAGGAGAGGTTGCACTTTCAGGGCAAAGAGCATTGTCTTGTACTGAGATGCTGGAAAAGAGAAAGGAGATCATAGTGAGTAGAAAGGAGTACAGGTTGAGCTGTGAGGAAGGCTGAAGAGAGGGCAATTTGAATTTAGTGTGCAGTGAATGCAGAGCCAATGAAAACCATAGTGGCATAATATGCATGTTTCTCTGCCTATACCAAAATAAATCTATAGTTGGTTTAGAGCCATTTGAGTCAGTGAAGTTACACGTGGTAAAAATTTAGCTTGCTTGTTATAGTTGGTGTACATCACAGGTAATTGATCCAGCCAATGAAGGAAAAAGAACAAGAAAAGACAAAAGGCAGAAATGTCAATGAAAAGCTATACAGATAATGTCACTCAAGAGGATCTTAATTGCTACTTTAGTTAATTTCACTGAGAGATGAAGGCAGTGAAAATTTGAAAACTGCTGACTGTCGAGGATTAATTACCATTTCCTGACATAATGCCAATACAAAAGAGTTGGAGAAAACTAATTTGCACAGGTAATTGGACCATGATTTGCGAGCAGCATAATTTTGAAAATTAAGAGGGCAATATTTTAGAATACAGGAGAACGCTTTCTTTTAGGGATGTGGCCACTGACACACAGGGAATGAGTAGATGAAAAAATTTTCAGGCTGGATCAGAAGATCATGGAGCTTAGTAAATCACATAGAAATAGCAACCAGGAGAAAAAGCTGTTGCTAAAGTTTGTTTCTTATAAGAAAGCTGCTGAAGCTGATTAAGGCTGTATGTTTCTCCAAGAGTTTAATTAGACATCTGATTTTGTCAAGGGATGTTCTGCTTTGCCCTATTTTTTCATTGTATTAATCTTTCAGCAGTTTGAGATGAATTAATGTTTCTTGTCCTCTGTAAGTACCTGGCCAGACTGTCAATTTACAGTATTTTAATACAGTGTATATATATTATTGGAATAGAAATCAAGATATGGCACATTAGAGTTGGATTTAATTATATCTTGAATGACATCTGCTTAATTAACTAAATCTGCAGAGTTTTCTAAGTGAGCTACATGATTTTTCAGAATTGGCCAGTTTGATTTATCCTCATGTGAAATAGTTACATTTTTTAAAGTGGACTAATAGCAGCTCTTGACTTACTCTTTATCTATAACCTCATATAAACCTTATTTCTTCTTCTCACCCTTTGCATTTACTGCTCATATATAAAGGTGTTCATTGTAAAATAATTACATTGAGAATAACAGATTTTTGGAAGATAGGAGTTGCAGCAGTCCTTGCACTGAAAGATCAAAAAAAGCTTAGTTTTTACAAGTGACTCTGCTGTGAAGTATGTAAGGTTCAGGGGTTCTATCTGGATTTCAAGTGACTGTCAAAACTCTTACTTCAGTATACTTCATGTGTGTGTGTGTCTTTCATAACCTACTGATGTGTGTTGAACTTTTTAAATTTAAAAATACAAATACCTGTTCTGGGTTATAGCATTATACTTTCCCCCCCCCCCCAACAAATGCTGAAAAATAGTCCTTCTCTCTTTTTGAAATGTTGAATGCAGAGAATTAGTCACACCAGTAGGACTTACCGTCAGTTACTGTATTTTTGCAGAGACTTCGTTCTTCTAATGTTTTAAAAAAATATAAATAAAAGAGTTTTAAAACTGGCACGATGTCATTTAGCACCTAGTTTTATAGGAAGTTCTAACTTAACTGGTTTGTCTTGTGTTATGTGCTCATAGATGAATAGACCCAAGTATCTTTTTTTTTTTTTTTTTTTTCCTGTCTTGGATAAATTGCTTGTCTTTGGCAAGACGACTGAGTACTTGGCATTGATCTGAAGACTAAATTTGCCTTCTCCTCTCTAATCTTACCATCTAACCTAGATCTTGGGTATTACAAGTGTTACCTTCTAGGGAATGTTAAGAGGGTAGCTATAATGCAAGCCCTGAAACTCTTAAGTTTAAAAAATAAATATTTTCTCTTCTTTGTAAAAGAAGGCAGAATTACCCCAATTTTTATCTATGGTACACTTAATTTATCAAAATGACAAATTAGATGATCTTTAGTCCAGTATGGAGGGTCTTTTTATGTGGAGTTTGTGTTCTGCTCAATGTATGTTCCATTCAGTGTATTTCTGTAATGGTGAACTGATGACAAACCACAGCAAGTGCACCAAAAATGATCTGTCTGTATTTGTATATATTGAAGTCTGATGGGGTAGCTGATTGTGCTTGTTTAAAGGTAAACTAGTGGGAGAAATAAACCCCACACAAACACCTTGTGAGAGATTTCAAGTCGGAGTTACAATTTAATAGGAAAATTAAAGGCAGAAAGTACAGGAACACTGGCTTAAACTGTCAAAGTCAGAGTACAACCTGGCTCCTGTTGATCGGGGGTGGTGGTTGTAGTCCAACTAAGTAGCTGCAATGCTGTTGAAATGGTGGCTTTAGTCTTGTTGAAAGTGGTGGTCCTGTGGAAATCCGCGTTCCCCTTCTGGGTGCTCATGGATGGTATTTGTTCTCCCAGTCTCAAAAACCCAAATCATATACAGTCAGATTCAGGCAGGAATGTTCAGTACCTTCCTCAAGGTGGGGAATTCCACAGTGGAATGATACAATGCTCTGAGTCATGGGATATTTTGGGGAGTCCTTGATGACTTAGGCTGGTACAGCTGCCCATTGGGGCTGTTGAGCCATTACGGCCCATTGGCAGAGATGACCACCTTAGGCTGGGTACAGTTATCACAGCTGAGTCAGTGTGTGAAGACAAAGAAATGCTGCCCTGCCACTCAGGGTTTAACACCCACCTTGCATCCTGGCGGGCCGGGTGTGCACTGAGCAGCTGTTGCAAATGATCCACCCTCAACAGTTCATCAGTGTAGATGGCTGTGGAATACCTAGTTTGGCTACTCCCATATGGGTACTCTTCCTCCTGTATTCACGGCAGTGATTCATACCTTGCCAGCAAGCAAAGGTTTCATATTTCAAAGGATTAGGAGTGATGATATACCACCACTGTCAAAACATCTAGTTTTGAAAGGGTCAGACTCAGTGTGAGAAGTGAGATCTGGGGATGAAAGTATTTCAGGATTGGGATTATTGTTGGTAAAGGCACCTCATGTTTCATGTGCATGATGTTTTGGAGGAGGAAGGCTATGTCTTATCAAATCCAGTAATTAATAAGGATGATGAGCAGTCTTGTTCCTTTGTGCTCTGCTTGGATGTTGCTGATTTGCTTTTCTGTGTATGTTTTGACCAAATAAAATCATAGAATCACAGAGTGGATTGTGTCAGAAGGACCTCAAGGATCATTTTAGTGGTTTATAAATTGATGGATGTAAGTACTGTTAGACGGATAATTTGACACAAAGGGGGTTTTTTTTAATAATTAGGATAATACATTCTGTAATATGTTAAATTAGCAGGATTAGAATGTATCAAGTTGTCCTAGTTTTGGCCAAGGACAGTTAATTTTCTCGCAGTTCCCTTGAGGGGTTGCAGTATGGAGCCTTGCAGGCACGCCTGGGCTGTTGTGCCATACCATTCATATAATCTCAGTGGGCAGGAGGAAGGGATTTACACTTCTACAAAGAAAGGGGATGTGGCTGCTGGTGGAAGAATAAGGCACCACGTGGAGGATTGCTGCTATTTTGTTCCTTTTTTCTGGGGAGCAAGTGGTGAAGGCAGTGGTGGGGCAGCTCCAGCTCTGACTGTGGTGCAGTCACATCAGGTTGAACTCAGTGAGCATTTTCCATGTAAGTCACCCTCTCCGTATAGTGTTGTTGCTGTTGCTGCTGCTGTTTGTTTTCTTAACACATTGCTGTTTTCCAGTAAATTGTTATCTCAGCCTATCTCTGCCTGGATGCATAAGGCTTATTTTCCAGGGTTTAAACTAGTGTTTAAACGAAGGGTTGAGATAGTAACAGAGCTGTTCAAAGCTGGTTGGAAACAATTTGACCTAAGCATTTGTTGTGTTAGGTTCAGAGCCTGGTTACAATGATGCTTGGTCTCTGCATGTGGGTGTGGTACCTAATTCATACATTCCTGTTTGTGTTCCTCCCAGTGCTCTGTTTTGGAATGGGGAGAGGGATCAGGATGGCTTTGTTGCTGAACTGTGTCATACCATATTGTATGAGATGATAACATCAAGGGCAATGAGGCTCATTTGGGATGTGTGTTCAGTGTTGCTCTTCTGCCTGGGCCTGGGGTGGTACCTCTGGGAGTTTGAGGGGAGGAACAGGTGAAGGATAATGCAGTAGCCTATGGGCCATTTATGATGGAACAAGATGTAAAAACAAGCTCTACAGTGCATCCAGGGAGAATGGCCCTTCCTGGACCTCTGGTAAAAATTACCCACAGAGCCTCAAGGGGACCTTTGGTTTCTGGAGCTGGGGATACAAAGGATCAGGCCTGCTAACTCCAACTGAAAATGAGAACCTTGCAGTTTATTAAAGTGGTTTGAGCTGCTTCAGAAGTGATTCGTACCAAAGCACAGCTCCTCCTGGCATCCTGACTGGCAGTGCTGGGCTGGATGTTCAAAGGGAAATTCCCTTACACACATCATGCCACTGGTACTACATGGAGTAAGTGGATTGCTCTGACCACCCAGTGAGCTCGAACAGGAAACTGCCATCACTCAGAGATCTTGGAAATTATCGTGAACTGGCCCAAAGGTGAAAATTTTGGATTATTATCAGGAGAGGAGAAGGAACAGATGATATGTGCTAAGGATGCCCCACCATATAATCAACTACCAGAAAATGAAGAGTAATATGCTCTATTGTAGGAGAACATCAAAAATGGAAAGCTACCTTATGGAGTCCTACATGGCAAATCACAGAATCTATTGAGGGACAAGGTGGATCAAGTCAGGATGCAGAGCTGAAAGCCATCTGGTTGTCTTTAGATATTGCTGAATGAGAGAAATGGCCAGTGCTCTGCCTCTACACTGACTTGTGGATGGTAGCAAATGTACTGTGGGAGTGACTGGACCAGTGGAAAAAGACCAACTGGCAGCACAGAGGCAAACTCTCAGTCTGGGCTGCTGAATTGTGGTGAGGCAACATTGGCCAGCTAGGGAAGTTGGCTGTAAATCACGTCATGTAGATGCACATGCACCCAGGAATTGGGCTACTGAAGAGCATCACAAAAATGGACAGGTGGATTGCGCTGCCAAGATTAAAGTGTCTCAGGTGGACCTGGACTGGCAGCATAAGGTTGAATTATTTCTTGCATGATGGGCCTCAGGTTGTCAGGAAAGACAGGCAAAATAGAGATGGGCTTGTGATCAAGGGGTGGACTTAACAATGGATCCTATGTCCCACGTAACAGTGAAACATATGCTGCAATCTAGCAGGCCTGGCAGGTGAAGCTCCTGTGGTATGGGGGGATGGCGGTTGAAATATAAATATAAGGAGGCCTGGCAGATTATTAAATCACACTTCCACAAATCTGCCAAGTCAATTTTTAAATGCTTAAAATGGTATGAAGAACCACAGGATGGCTAGAGATGCTCCCTGTGCCTCACACCACTGCCTGAACACCATCTTGGGCCTTGCAAAGCAGGTCCTGTGGTGACATGGCAACCCAGAAAAGACAAAGCTGGACAATGAAACTAGTTTCAAAAATGTCTTACCACCATGTCTTACACCTGGGCCAGAGAGCACAGTATTGAGTGGGTATTGTATTCCCTGTCATGCAGCACCCTGTGGGAAAGTCGAATGAGACAATGGACTGTTGAAAACCACACTGAAAGCAATGGATGGTGAGACCTTCATACATTGGGATCTAGATTTAGCAAAGGCCACCTCCTTAGCTATCGCTAGAGGCTCTGCCACTTCAGCTGGTCCTGCCCAATCAAAACCTCCACACACTGTAGAAGGGGATAAAGTTCCCATGATACATATAAGAAATGTGTTAGGGAAAACAGTTTTGATTAGTTCTGCCTTCCATCCATGGGATGTTTTTTGCTCAAAGACCTGGGTGCACTTGGTGGATAATGCAGGGGATAATGGAAAGACGGTGTGTACATCAAGGAGATTTGATTTTTGGTTGAGAACAGCCTGTAATGTTGAATTGTATATGTAATATTGATTGCTGAATGACTCTACCACTATATATCATAACTACTATGGACAGTGTGCGGGTGGGAGATGCTGGAGTGGTTCTTGGAAGATGTTTTTACAGTTGATATCTTGCTATGTGCTTCTAACCTTAATTTAGATAACGAGTTTGGTTGTTTCTTACAGTACAAACTGAACTTTCAATAGCATTTTCATGTTATCATTTAGCAAGACAAAGCCAGTAAGAATAAAGAACTTTGTTTTTTTAAATGAATACTTACAATTTATTCTAGTAAATCCTACCAGTTTCTACTAAGCTTCAACTCAGAAATTTCTTAGCTAGGGACAGCTTGTGTTCAAATTGAGTCACCATTTTTTGATGTGCTAATGCAACACAAAGAGTTATTTTTGTCTTTGAAAGTTTTAAGTAGACAAGGTTTAGTAAGGAAAAGCAATGAACTACAGAGGAAATCCTGAGAGTAAGCAAGACCAAGATTTCTGACAAAAGAAAGTGCAAAGAAAGAAGAGCAGGAAAGGCAAAAGTGGTATTGATAGAAACTTGGTAATGTTTCCTATGTATGCAGCTTTAGGAGAGCTCCTGCTGGTTGTCCTGAAGGATTTGAAGGAGATAGCTGAAAAAAAAGAAAAATTCCAAAAGCAAAACCAATTGAAATAAGGTTAACCTATGCTATGCTTGAGCAAGAGGCAGAAATCCACAGGATTTATTTTGCCAATGAATGAGACAACCAATCTAGCAATGCAGGATTTTTTTATAGTGTAGGATACATATATAAAGACAGGAGATTGATTTGATAGATCAAAATCTAGGTTCAAGAAATAAATGAAAAAAATTATAGAAAAATGAGAGACTACTTGCTTTTAATTGATGGGAAAACAGGAAGATTCTGTGTTTTAATAGTGAATAGTAAAATTTATCATTTAATTCTGGAAAACTGATAAAATTGAAAATCAAAAATTCTGCAATATTGCAAAGAATTGCAAAATTCTGCAGTTCTTTCAGTGGGTGTGCATTATTAAACCCTGGAAGAAATTTCTGGAAGAAATAGTAAAAAGGAGGACTCCTGTACTTGAAGGTAAATGCCTAAAAATAAGTATGTGGTATTAAAAATGAATAGACTGGAACACATTTAGAGCAAGAAATCTTATATGATAGACTCAGGAAAAAAGTATGTATGCTAAACTTCAGTCAGCTGTTTTTAAAAAAGTAACTTTTTCAGAAATGTCCGTCCTCACAACTGCTTTGACTGAAATCTGATGTCAAAACATAAAATAAGTTAGAAGAGATAAGAGATATTTCGTACATTTTTGTATAGATAAATACAGTCAAAGGATTCCAAACATGACAATGCTGCTTTTGTTATTTAAAAAAAAAGTTTAGAATTTTGATATGCAAATAATGTTTTCATATTAGTGACTAATTACTACTTGCCATTGACTTTCCGTTATTGGAAGTGTGAACTCAAAACACTTTTCAGGTATTTTCTTTTTTGTTTGTTTTTTAAGATAAATGTATAGAAAGACAAAATAAAGGAAAACCCCCAAGCTTTAAAGGGGATTTTTTTCTTAATTCTTACATTAATATTTTCAAAAGAAACCTTCAGAAAAGCCAAACAGCAAAATCAAAGATTCAATTGACCTCTTGGTAGTTAGACTTCCATGAAACATTTGGAGCCCTGAAGACTGGGACATTTTTGTGAGTAATATAAACAGATATTTGTCATATTGGAAGTTCCTCTGTAATTTTCAAACTGCTTTTGTCTGCCTGAATTCCTGTTTCTATTTGCTCAGATCTTTCTGAGCTTATATGAAGGTCATAGCTGATGTTGAGCAGCCAGACCAAAGTAGGAAGTCTGATTGCTGCATGGAATGTGAATGGCAGAGCTTGTGCCTGCTTTGCTTTCAAGACAGACATCACTCAGACAGTGCTGGGAGTATACTTGTGAAAATTCCACAGGCTCAAGCTAATCTTAGGTTTTTTTGCCTACAAGATAAGTGAAAGTATTTACCTTGGCTGTAGAACTGAATGAGAAAAGATGTGGTGTGTGAAGGAAGAAGCTCTGTTATGAACATGTGTATATACATGGATGCTTCCAGAAGTATTCTTGGGGCTTTAAGGAAAGGTAGGAAGAAAAAGCCTTGCAAAAAAGAGTAAGTGGTTTTAATGGGTTAGTTGAAGTAATTGCATTATCTCCTACTGATGAGAGCCTGTGTGAATTTTTCTGTCAGAATACTCCTCATCATCATAAGTAACTTAAAAATTTAATAATTGGTTCTCTCTTTGGTATTTAGGGGGCTTTTTATTTATTTAAAAAATATTTTTCTCCTGCACTTTTCCTGTGCTACGGTATATCTATTTGATTTGTGTAGATTCCAGTAGCATTGAGGCTCTTCTGTTATTAGGTAATGGGCTTCTCTGGGAGGGATGCTAATCCTCGTGCTGCGAAATCTGCTGGGAAACTCCCTGAAATCATTTCACCAAGCCTTGTCTTTCTGCTTCAGTTTCTATGCTAATACTATACTTTTCTCATCAATGTCATGGTGGTAAAGGCAATTTAATTATTAAACATCAACTTCTCTGTCGAGTATTGTAGCTTCAGCAATAAGGATACTGGCTTGGGTTAACCAGCACAAGTACTGCTGCAGGTTCTTCTGGCAGTTTATCCAGCTGGGGCTAAATTTAGCTCCACAACTGAGCTACATAGGTAGCTTGAAGTAAATCTCAGCCAGCTGCAGCCACCAAGGTGTGTGATACCTAAAACTGACACCATTTTGGCCAAGATTAGGAGGCATGATTCTGCTTTTGGAAAACTGTATGGCTTATGTTTTAAATTATAATAAATGCTGCACTTTGCAGTGTTGCATCATCCAAAATGAAGTGCAGTACAAATTTGCTTCATTAGGTGGAACAGACTCTCAAAAATAACCATCTTTCCTTAAAGGAGCCAAGTCTTCCATTGTAGAAATTTTAATTTATGGCTTTGACCTCAGTCTAATATTATGTACATTATGTACATTATGTATATTTAAACAGGTACATAGTTTTAATAATAATAAAAAATAATAATTTTCCTCATGCAGTATAAGTGAGTACTTTTGTACTATTTGAACTTGGAAACTAGGTAGCCTAATTACCTCTTTACTAACTAACCTAACCTAATTCAGATTCATTCCATTGAGAGATTTTTGGCTCTTCCATGTCTAGATTAAAAAAAACCAAATAATTAAGAAGTGTGTGTCTGCATTCTTATCACAGAATCATCTAGGTTGGAAAAGACCTTTGAGGTCATCAAGTCCAACCTATGACCTAACACCACCTTGTCAACCAGACCATAATACTGAGTGCCACATCCAGTCTTTTCTTAAACACCTCCAGGGACGGGGCTCCACCACCTCCCTGAGCAGCCCATTCCAATGCCCTGTCACTCATTCTGTGAAGAAATTCTTCCTAATGACAAACCTACACCCTCCCTGGCACAGCTTACAGCTGTGTCCTCTTGCCCTAAGACTGTGTCCTCTTGTTCTATGTTTACATGCAGAAGTATGCGTAAAGTGTTTGTCATTTTTGTACATCACTGCTACAGCAAAAGAAACTTGAGTTTTCACTGCACGTCAGTAACATGGCATTAGAAGTCTGTGTTTCTTCTCAGTCAGTTTTATCAGTTATTTTCTGTGCCACTGTCAAACTCTGAATATGTTTTGTGTGATCACAAAGGGAAATGGTTTATCTGAACTGAGAAGTAAGAATGTATGCCCTGTGTAATGGCAGGAGAGCAGTGACACGTACCACCAGGTTTCTCTGCCTTACACAAAGGCATTTGCTGATGCTACTGTAGTAGTTTAGGTGTCTGTGTTTCATGCATGTACTGTGTTTATTTAGCCCTGGTCCTATTAGGGGATTATCTTAAGGAACGAGGGCATTCTGGCAAATCATCATTCTGTTTAGGATGAAGTGCTCTATTCACCAGTAACACTTTAATGTATCTCAGGTGTAGCAGAGGAGATGCCAGCAGCATATTGTACTGAAATGTAAATTAATATATTAAAAATATACAGTTGGGTTGCATTTAGTGGTAAAATAGTGCCTCATCATGCAAATGGAGAAACTGATTAACTTGTTTCTGGATGAGGGACAAGTGACATAACTTTTAGATTGCCTAGATTCGGAGGCTCTGTGAAGAGTGACACTCCAAGTGCTGTGGGTAGGTAGACGTGGAAGTAGAGGGTTGCTTTTTCTGTGTGTCCCTGAGCAGATGGTCCTGTGGATGAAGGCAGAAGACTCTTGCAGCAGTCTTCTTAAATTAAACAAGGAGCAGGGAGAAGAGCTTGGCTTTCTGCCTCTCAGAAACTGGATCTCATGAGGAGAAACTGTGTTAAATAGGCAGGTTTTAAACCCGGTCTTCATATATATCTAGAAAAAATGAAAAATCTTTCAGCCGTTCTAATATAGTAAGGAAACGCTGAGGTAAATGCCATGTATTTTACCAGTTAGCAAGTATCTCACTTCTGCAGGCAAAATCCAGTGGTTGTAGTGATGGCAAGGTTTTCACCCATTGCTTTACTGTCTTGTCTTGTAGCATGTTTGAGGGAGATGGAGATCTGTTGGAGCAGTGATACATGTGAATAAACTCTGATTGTTTTAGTTGTATTTAATTGTATCATTATGTAATTGTTCTGAAAGAAATGTATTATGTAAGTTATGCTCGTTCATACTAATTATCTCTTTCATTAAACTTACTAGCAGTCTATAAATAATCCTAAGAGTGGTTATAAGTAGCTCTTTTATCTTGCCTGTCACTTGAGATTATTATCAGTAAAATTAAAGTAAAATTAAGTACTAGTTACTTTTCAGAGGAGAAAAAAGAATTTTCTAGAAATTGTGGCTTTCTAGAAAATATTTCCAACATGCTTTTCAGGTAACCCTACAGCATAACCCAGGAGACTGTTGCCTAGTGACTGAAGAGGAACATAATACTAGTAGTAGTCACTAAATCAAGGTGTCAGTCCTTCTGAAGTATGTGCTGCTGGCACTGGAATTGTATTGATATTGCTATCCTTTCTAGAAAATGAATTCTTTTATTATTTTGGGTTTTGATTATTTTTATGGTGGTTTCATGGTTATTTATAAGTGAATGACAGTGCTTTTACTGGTAACGTGTACAGTTTCAGAAATGTCATCATGTACCTTAATGAGCATCAGTAGCAAATATTGTAAATATCTGTGTTTTTCAGTGCTAACAGTGACATTTCAGATAACTGAAATTGTTCCTTAAGAGCCCACTAAAATCCTAAATGACTGCAAGGCTGTGTGCGCCTTCCAGCCAGTGCTGCCTAGCCAGATGCCATTTGTAGTTACTCCTATGACGAGAAGCTGTTTGATCCCCTGTGAAAAGGGAAAGCAGTCATGCGGTCTCAAGTACTGCTGACTTTTTCTACTATGTTCCTTATTTATTTTTAAACATCAAAATGGTTATAACAATGTCTGAAAGAGATGTAAGAACAAACAGATTCTTGAAGTATTAAGTCCGATTCAAGTACTAGATGAATGAATGAAATGTTCATGAAAATCAAAAAAAGATCTCAGGAGACATTCAAAAGTATCTGAAAGATGAATATAAGAAAATAACTTAATCTTGAAAATTTGACTGCAGATTTTTAAATGGATTTTGTGCTTATTCATTGTTTTTTTTACGTGGTTTCTAATAGAACAAGCAGATTGCTTTCTTCCATTGAATGTTTTGCTGGTAAGCACTATTAAGCAACTATTTGAAGCACCAGCTGGCATTTTAGATTTGTAAAGATCTAAAAGATCTTTAAAGATTAAGATCTAAAAGATTTGTAAAGATCTGTGTTTCACCTTACATTTTTATAGGAAATTCATCACAACTAGAATTCCTGGATAGTGAACATGAGCTAGTGTAAACACTTTCTGCTTCATTGCTGAAGATTCTGTCTGAAGGTTTTGGTCAGCTCTTTTAGGCTTTACATTTTTTCTGATTGGACTATACTTAGTGTTTAATTGCAGTATCAGTTGTCTCACGTGAATGTACCTGGATACGTATTTTCTGAGCAAGATTTGTACTGATAGCATCCAGTCACAGCTTCATGTTGTTAGATGACAGGACTTTCAGTCTCACATTCTTGCTCATTTTCTTTCATGCCTGGTTATTTTCTTTGGGCCATGGAGTGCCATGCTGCCCTACTCCCTTATACCAGTTTTCCAACATGCCATCTTCCATTTAGACTTCAATTATCAGGGCTTTTATCCTTGTCTTTTGAAGTTGGTATGGCTAGAGCCAAAGCAAAGTGGAGTTAATCCCAGAAACTTTCAGGTTTTGATGACTGCAGATTTTTGCAGAGTGTTCTGGAGGTGTGTGTTCATTTTGGTTTGACTTGATCTTTTCCCATGGAAGACTAACATTAGTCAGTATTTCAATCTTAATATAGTGCTTCTAGCTTAATTTTTTCCCCTCCTGCTTCAGGTTATTTTTAAGGGAGGAGATATTTTATTATTATTACTATTTTAAAAATATTTGTGTTAGGTGAGTATAGGAAATCCAAATCTATGCAACTACCTATTCTTATTTCCTGTAGAGCAGACTTCCTGTTTGGCCAGTTTTAGGTTACTGAGCCAGTTTTGCTCACCTCTGCCTCGGTAGAGGGAGATGTAGACTGTCATAGTCATGTTGAGGCCTTGATAAGTCTTTGTTACAGTCACTGATGAATTATGAAAAAAAAACCCCTGTGACAGGGATATCATGTGTGATGTCCTGTAACATTTTCTGTGTGACTGTAAGAATATATTCTCGTTGGAGAACACAGCTAATATAAAGTTTGTAAAATACTGTGGTTTATTCCAATGGTATTTTTGTCCAGGAGCAAGTGACTGCAGAAAGAGTTAAACATATCAGTTGTTAAGGAAAAATATATATATGAGAAATAGTGCTGACAAAGGCAAAATGTGGACTCACCATTTTCTTGATGTGTATTATTTGAATAAGAATTAAAGAAACTTAATGACTTCATATAATAAATCTGATATGTTTAAGTACAGCATATGGCTGCAAGAAGTCCATAACTGATGCTCTTGTTGGCATATGTCTAATAACATTGTTAAAGCATATCAGAAAAGAAATCATTAATGCTAGGGACATCTATTGAAAATCCCTCTGAAATGTGTGATTTCAAAATGCAAAGTTTAGTCCTTTCTCTGCAGAGTGTCATCTCTTGCAATGCTCTCTGCTGTGCTTGAGTGTGCAGCTGGCAGCTGCCCTGAACCAGCCTGGTAAACGTGGGTGAGCAGGTGAGAGAGGAGGCAGGAGGCAGGGCAGAGAAAATGCACAGGAGAGCTCTGTTACCTTGCTCTGGATGTTAGTGAGCTTGTGCTGAGGGCATGAGTGGGAGATTTAGGGCATAAACCTGACCCTCTCCTTTTGTGCTAGTGGCTGCATTACTGGGAGCTGGTCTAGTAGTGCACAATTATAGCTACAGGTTTTTCTTTGCTGCTAATTATCATTCAAACTCATGTCAAGATAGTCATGCACAGAACTTATTAATTCTTTAGCTTCCCTGAACAGAAATATTTCTACTTCCATTCAGGGTGTTCCATCAAATGGTTTCCAGTACTTTATGATCTAAAGATAAATAGATAGACTGTTAATAAAATGGGCAGGTGGCACATTGCAGAAAGGCATAGATAGCAACTTAAAAAATTTTATAAACTAAACTCATTTAAACAAAAGGCAGTTTTTAAATAAAATTAAAATTGGTTGTATAGTAGGCAATTAGAAATGCAAATCTCATCTCTGTAAGAGTAGAATAGTATTTCAGAAAGGGGAAATTATAAAAGGGATCTAGAAGCCATAGTTAACAAGCGATTCTGCAAGGGAATCTAATATAATGTTGCAGCAAAATGATCGACGGTGACCTTCAAATCTATAAAACTGAATATCCTGACAGTGAGGAGAGTTGATTTCAGCAGTGAGTATCTGAGTGTCTGAGAAGGACGTGAGAAAATTGCACACACTGTCTGCATTTTTAGGAAGATGTTGAAAAATAAAGTCTTGGCTTGTCAGACAACTTGCAGAAGAAAATGCTGATCAGAGAAAACCTGAGATCAGTATGTTCATTTTACCTTAACAAAGGTGGAGACTGATTATAATCCAGGAGAACACATATAGTGTGCTTATCAGAGCACACAGGATCTTTTAGTAGGTTTTTCCCTGCAAGATTGCTAGTGGTGAGAGCAGGGGAAAGAGAGACAGTATCTTGCTTGCTTCTGCAGCATTAAATATTTAGGCACATCAATCAAATGCCTTTGGTACTTGTTATGGAGAAAGATGCATCTGATTTATTCTTATTAGGTTGATTAGCTTTGAGAACAACCTGTCAAGGAGCACAGCAGACTTGCTATCTCTGTGCACCTCAAGAGGATCTCTTTTGCCCAAGCAAAGTGATGGAGAGTGGCAGCCAATATATTTCAGTATGCTGCAGAGCAGCTCACTTGTGTGATTTCTTAGTCCTGCGAAGTCTCAAGATCTGAAATTGCTGGATCAGCGGAAACTTGCACAGATTCAATTTTACTAGGGGCTGGTACACGACAGGGAATATGATCTACCTGCTTAATACTGTGCTCTCTGGCCCAGGTCTCTATCAGGCTATTTTTGAAATGAGTCCTGTAGTCCAGCTCAGTTCTTCCTGGGTTGCCATGTCAGCACAGGGCTTGCTTTTCAAGGCCCAAGATGGTGTTCCAGGCAGTGGTGTGAGGCACAGGGTGCATCTCCAGCCATCCTGTGGTTCTTTACATGTATGTCAGCACATAGCAATGACTTTGGTGCTACTGTGGGAGTGTGATGTAATTAATCTGCCAGGCCTCCTCATATTTATATTTCAACCATCATCCACCATACCACAGAGGCTTTACCCATTTGGCCTGCTGATTGCAGCATATGTTTCGCAGTTGCACATCACCTGGGAAATAGTGTCCGTGTTTAAGTCCACCCCTCAATCGTGAGCCCAATTTGTATGTTGCATCTCTTTCCAGATGATCTGAGGCGTCAAGGGCCCATTGAACCAGAAATAACTTGTCCTTAATTGGCCAATATGGCAGGAACCATCACTTAAGATAGCATATTGCTTTTCATTTTCTGGTAGCTGATTAAGTGGTAGGCCCTCCTCAGCATGCATCATCTTTTTCTTCTTGTCTGGTAGTCTGATAGTCTGAAATTTTCACCTTTGGGCCAGTTCATGATGACTTCCAGGATTCCTGGGCAACTGGGGTTTACTGTTTGAACTTGCTGTCTGATCCATGGAATCTACTTACTCCATGTAGCATCAGTGGCATGATGTGTGTAAGGGACTGTCCCTTTGAACATCCAGCCCAGCACTTGCAGTGGGGGTGCCAGGAGGTGCAGAGATTGAGAGAGACACAGACCCTGCTGGATGCTAGCAAAGCAGCAAGCAAAGCCAGTTTATTAAAGTAGTCACCAGTATTTATAGTTCCTAATTTATGGACAAATTTTTCCAATTAGACCCTCTTTGTCCTTGTTCCCTTAGCAACATAATCTCTTCTCTTATCAAGTCCTTGTTAGCATCCACTTTTACGCCAAAGTGGTCAGGTTGTGGCATCCTCTCTGTTCCGTCTTTGGTTCTTGTTTTTGCCTTGAACTTCATCTGTTCCATGGCCTCTGCTGTACCACGAGAAGGTCTGTGCAGGTACCTAACTTGCTCTCAGCTTCTGTGGCTGTCTGATCTCCTCCCACAAGGAGGAGCTGTGCTTTGGTGCCAGACACTTCAGAGGCAGCTTGAGTGTAGCAGGTTTGAGATCCCTTTTTTCCCTAAATCCACATAGTAATCCATGCACTGTCCTCTTCTCAATCCCCTTTTCAATGCCCACATCCTGGGACAGGAATCCTTGGCTTTACTACCATTCACTTTCATCTCATGCGCCCTGCTATGCCAGCACTGGAGCAGAGGCTGACCCGACTAAAATCTTCTCGCATATCTTGCAGCTGACTTGGGGCTAGGAATTGGGTGATTATCTTTCGCCCTGCCTCCTGTTGTGAGGGCTCTACTTCTTCATCCCTCACTAAGTGAACTGATTGTATCTTGCATTCCTTCTGTGTAGGAGCAACTGCTACTGGCATGGGTTGTCCCTGTGGTTCACCTGCAGTTTGAGTGGCCCCAGTGCATCCTTCTCTTCTTTTCCTCCTCTTCCCCCTGAGGGTGCTCTCTAGTATCAAGCAATGTCCAATAAATAGTAGCCAGGGTCCAGGCACATTGTAGAACTTCCTTTTGTCTGTGGAACTGCCACACCATTTTTCTTTCAAATATTCTGCCACTTTAACAGAGTCCTGTAGTTATTCAAATATAGTTATATTTGAACTTCCAAACCATTGGAGGAGAATAGAGCTTTAAAACCTGGTCCATTTTTTTCTCCCACATTCCATGCCACTCATAACTATTAACCCTTGGGCCACATCGCTGAATTATCTTCCTAGAAATCGCTTTCCTGACTCTAAACATGATGTAGACAGCTTTGAGGAGACCTAGTGGACTGAGGAACAAGAACATACTTTCGTTAACATACAAAGAGACTTCAAATCTGCTGTAACAGGCCTGAAATAGGAAATTGAAGTGAAAAGCTGGGGAAAATCATCCTACTCTGATTCCCTGTCACTGACTTGCTAAGATTGTTAATAGTCTCCCAAAGAGAGCACCTGAGGTAAGGACAGGAGAGCAGTACTGAACACACATCCCAATGACCTTGTCCTTGATGTTATCATGTCATAAACTGATATTCCACAGTACATCAACAAAGCCATCTTGATCTGTCATTCTGAAAAATATCAACACGAGAAGCACATACTGCACATAGGGGAATATATACAGGTTGGCATGCCACAGTCACATGAACAGGCCAGGCAACAATGTCATCAGTAACTCCATACCTAACACAACAAATGACTAGATCAAAATAATTTCCAGTTTGCTCTGGGCAGATCTGCTGTTATCTCAACCCTTTGTGCCCCACATTATGTACCACATAAGGCTGTCATGATTTAGGAATGGCACTCCCTGATTTAGTGTTCCCATTGAGACTCTCCAAACCACATTCTGCTCACTCAGTCCTCCTCCCCCTACTCACATTAAGTCTACTTCCAGACAGGCTTTAGGAATGAATTAGAGCGAGAGAAATCTATGAGCCTCTTTAGAGTAAAGCCCAGCTGCTGTGTGAGCTGCAGGATGGAAATGACTCTCCAGCTGTTGTTCCTGTGCATGGTAAGCTCCAATACCTTCACTGTCCATGGCCTTGGTGTGTCTCAATCTGGTGGTTGTCTCAACCTGAGCTGCAGACTGATTCTGCATGCTTTTTTGTTTCCTGTGTCCTTAGCTTAAAATAATCTATATGTTTGTGCAGGGCTGATGCATGTGTCGGTGGAATCACAGCTGTTTGCATCCAGTACTGGAGACAGTTTGGGTAGCACTGCAGTCTCCATGCAGAGTTTCATAGTTGAAAAGAAGGAAACATATTTTAGTTTAAATATCAGTTTTAGTCAATTCATATTTTATAATGAACTTCCAGAACAACTAATCTGTAGAGGCTGCATTTTAATCAAAGTAGTATTGCTTTTAGTATAATGTGAAGTGCACATAAGATTTTTCAGCTTACTGCTTTTTCCAGAATATCAGCTCTAGTTTTGTTAAGAGGCTTTACTTATCCCCCAGGACTTAAAATATCTTATATTTTAGCTAGAGTCTATCAATATATCAAAAGTTTTTATTTTCAAACATTCCTTTTTTTCATTAAGGTTAAGGCCCATTGTTTAAAGGGAAATCAAGATGGATTGAATGTTACTGTTTCTGAATTTTTGTATATTAACTTAGGGGAAATATTTGGAGAATATTTGAAGTTGAATTACCTGAAAATTCTTCTGAAGCCATACAAAATCCTATCTTGTAAGGTGATTTTAATTCAAATTTAGCATTTAGCAGCAGCAGTTGAAAGAAATATTGTGCTTTTACTAAAAAAAAAAAGGGAGTGCATCCAGTATCATGCATCACTGGTATTCAGTTGTTCCCAAACTACCACTGTCCCTGCCTTCTTGCTGGCAGAAGCAGTGATTGCAGGTTGTGTGCACTTAGCCATATGTGTACTGTATAAATGAGGAGCAAACTTCTTCTGGTGGGCTGATGAGGCAGTTTTGCCTGAGGTTGATTAAAGAGCTCTTTTAAGAAAGCTAACTGTTTGTGACTAAAAATACAGACTCTCTTCCAAGGTGAGTTCCCGTTAAGGGAACTCAAGCACTGGGTTAACAGATGAATTTTAAGTTCAGCCAAGAATCTCTTCTGTGTATTGAAAATTGCAGTACACTTTCTACACTGTTTGATTCTTGCACTGTAATTGACCTAAAGACTTAACAATTACTGAATTAAAGTCTTATTCTACGTCTAGTTCATACTGAGAACTAATAAGGATATGGGGTTTGCTAAGATAAATGAAAATTTGTTCAGAACATGAAAGTATAACAGTCTGTATTTGTCAAGAGGATGGAGTTTTTTGATGTCTTTGGTGATTTGAAGTAACTTTTAACATGTAATTTAACTTTTTACTCTCTGAAATCTGGTAAATTCTGTACTACCAAGTTTTATTATTCAGCAACTGAAATTAAATTGTTATTCAAAAAGCTCAGCTGGAATTAAAAAAGAAAAGAAAGAAAGAAGGCAAGTAACCAGACTGCTAAATTAATGAATAAAATTTATATTACTTTAGGTTTGTTTCAGCCTACTTAATAGTTTTGCGAACATACCTGTTTTTTTTTAAATTGCCAGTTACTGTAGACGTTCCTGGTAGCAGTCTGTGTATGTTATCAAGAGATTGTCATAGAACTGAGGAGTTTCCTAAGCGGGAATGGGACCTACCTTAAACATAAACATATGAACAGAGCTCGAAAACCCACACTTTTCCATGTAAGATGAAACTTGAGTCCAAAGTACAGAGAAGACCCCAGGATCATTCAGTAAAGGAAAATCCACTTTGTGAGAAAAGCCTGGAAGAACTTTGTTTGCTTTGATTTTTTTTCTTGCTGTTAAGGTTTTGAAGTATTTTGGTTTAGAAGCATTGAGCATTTTCTGTGCTTGAACCCTTTTTCTCCAAAACAAAGTTTGCTTCTACAGCACATCAGCAGCTGCTTTGGGGTCTGCAGCATCTGAGGAAACCAAGCATCACATCACTGTCTCACCAGCTTGTCTGTCTGTCTGGTTTGTGCTGCCTGGAAGTTGGAGCAGAGTCCTTTCCAGGCCTGTTTATGTTCTATTCATTCAATTGCTTCCGAGAGAAATTACCTCCTACAAACAATCCTTTCCCCGAAATTACCTCCTACAAACAATTCTTTCCCCCCCCCAGACTGTGGCAATCCTCGATACTGTGGCCAAGAGTTACAAGCAAGTTTTAAATTTGTTTAGGTTGTTTTGTATCCATCTCCATTGTTGGTTAATTTCTTTGTCTCTGCTTTGTTTTGCTGGGTTTTTAAAAAAGTTTTAATTTTTGTTGCATAGGTGCATGATGAGTTTCCTGTCTTTTTTCAGAATCTTGTGCCAGACTTGGCTCAAATTTGAGAGAGGAATATGAAAGGAACATTAAATATATTGCATTTTACAAGGAAGATGTTAGGACAGCAAAGCTTTTTAATGTTCCTACCCACTTTTCCAAGAAACTTGAGAAGAGACAATCTTTTGGAAGTGGTCCTCTGGAAAGTAATTATAGTCCTTGGTTAATCATCATTCTAATAGGAGAAAGTAGAAGAAAAATACTAACTTTGTAGGGGAGTAGTTGGCTCATTTTGAGGTCATTATGTGGCCCCTGCGAGGGGTCCTGTGTTGTTCTCTGTGCTTGGAGCGCTCTCTTCTCAGTCTCTCATGTCAGGGAAAAAACGAAGTGAAGAAACTTTTCTGCTGCTTCAGGTTTGTTTATTTTATCTTGTCACAGATTCAGGAACACAGCCTCTCTGCTGCTTCCAGGTGCACAATGGCCACAGAGGCTGGTTGCAGAGAGTTTATGTAGTTTTTATAATTGAATAGGAAGATTTTACATATTTTATTTTGTCTTTAAAACCAATATCTATCAATTTTATTAACATGTCTCTTCTACACTAGATTCTTTCTACCAATTACTAAATCACAGGAACTTAGGTCAGAGAAGAAAGGAAGAAGAAGAAGAAGAAGGAGAAGCCAATACCCTGAATTCTCCATGTTGTTCCCATATTAATATATAGGGCAAAATCTAAAACTACAAACCCATTTTCTGTGGTGCACTAAACAACTATTTGTTCATTTCTTTGGTGCTTTCAGCTCACCCAGAAGTGGGGGTAAATGCTCCCACAGACTTAGTTCACAGGCCAAGCCTTTTTGGGGAGCTCTAGGCACAAAATATGTCCCTGAAAGATCAGGAGAAGTTTTTTGGCTTCCCTGGGTTCCAAAAATTATGTGTTAATAGTAAATCATGACTCACTGCTAAAGGAGGGGCTATCCTAAACCTCTCTTTAAAACAGACAAAAATGTCAAGCCTCTTCTGTCCCTGTTCATGTTTAAGCAGACTCTGCAACATCCATGTGGTGAGGAAAGACTGAATATGACTTTGAGGGTTTTTTTTCCCCCATTATACCTGTTTTGTGAGTGTTAAGCCACTGGGTGAACCATCTTCCTCTCCATCCCATACACAGAGACACTAGTGCACAGAAAAACATTCATCCCCAGAGAGACATTCACAGCCTGTCTTGGTTTGGAAAGACAGGTGAGGGTAATGAAGGCAGAAACCCCCGTTGAAATGGAAAATATAAACTTCCTTCTCTTTCCAAATTATTATAATATTTGAAATTAAAGAGCTTTCGGGCAAATATATGGGAGCAGGAATAACAGTTCTTTACTTTTTTTTTTGCTGGCCAGCCTTCGCGTACGAAGATCCGGGGAAGGCCTGTTTTTCTTTTCAGACCTTCCAGCCTGCGCACTGGATTTTTTAGGTGAGACACAGGGCGCGCAGATCTGAGCCCACCCTTTAATCCCGAGGTTCAATCTGCCAGGCCACAGTGATTCTGGACAGTGGCAGTGAGGTCCTCCTCAGGACGTAGGCAGATTGCCCCCTTGCAGGCTAACGAGCTCTGCCTGCCCGGGGAAGTTCTTTACTAGTTAATAGTAAAATGCAGTAATACAACCAAAACACTGTCAGAGTCAGAATACAACCTGACACTCTGTTAGGGTGTTTGGCAACAGTCAGGTCAGGTGGTGGCTGCAGTCCTGCAGTGACAGATGGTGGCTCGGTTGAAGCAGTGGTTCGGTAGAAAAAGATGCAGTTTTCTCCTGGAAGTCTCTTGCTAGTAGAAGGGGCCTGGTTTTCCTCCGTGGGTTCAGTGGAAAAAAGGCTGCTTGTGTTGTTCCTAATCCCAGGTTTTATCCAGGCACGAATGCTTGGCTCCTCCCCCTGGGTGGAGCCTCTCACAATGGGATGATAACATGTTATCAGTCACGCAGCCAGGCTCAGTGGCCCATTAGCGGAAGGTAATCTCTCTGGGTGAAGATGGGGTGGAAGAGATAAGGAAACTGCTCCCTCCTGGGTTTAACAGATGGTGATAGAATAGTTACACCCTACATTCCCACGACACAGCCTTTAATCGTATAGCCTTTATATCAGCCTTTGTCATATAGTTAAAACTTTTAAAAAATTGCTTCAAGATTCAGATCTGTTTACTCAGGAAGGAAAAGTTTGACTAGGATATTTAGAAAATGGGAAATGAAAGCTTTGTACAGCAATAACCGTGTTGTTGAGCAACAAGTTTTTAAGGCAGTCCCACTTTATCAGTTTCTGTTCTATATAATCCTCTGTTTCTTTTCTCTCTAGAAGTAGAGTCATTCTTTTAAAAGTCATTAGGCTGCTTGAATAATTACAGTTTGCTTATTGCAGTTTTTATATGTGCTCAAAACCCCAAGATATGGAAGATGTTCAATGTAAGTAGATAATCTGAGCACCCTGCAGGAAATCTTATTGTCCATTACATACTATTTGCTATTATTTGTTTCTTTATTTATTAATTACTTTCTGGAAAAGTATTCTGTTGAGACATTCATCTGTTGGTTGACAGTCACCTTTGAGAGTCTTGCTGTTGAAGAGAGGGACATTACTTAAGACTCCTGATTTTTTCTGGACACATAGACCAAGTATGATTTATATAAAGAATATCCTCATTTTGTAGAAAGCAAAATAATAGAGTACTGTGCTTGTAAGGTGACTTCTGATAGCATGGCTTTTATAGCATTTTCTAATAGCTGTCAAATATTACTGTTTAAAAATGCGACTGCAGTATCACAGGTGTTTTTGTTGTTTCAGCATTGCTGTCCGAGTTATTTTGTGCTGTAATTGGAATGTAATACACTAAGCATCAAGTATTATTTGTAAAGATGAGTATGTTAAAAATGAAACATTTATGGACACATATTAGAAGCATCAATTTTAATAAGTCAATTAGTTTTTTATTTTCTGGCTACATTTTTCTATGCTTCTGATAAAATGCTTAGATATATTTATCAAGTATTTTAATAGTTAGTAATTGCATGAAAATGACAGCATGGTAAAATACAGCATGTTATGCAACTGTGAATGTGATTTTTATAGTATTTAAAAGACTAAAACATAGTAATAGTTTCGGGCATTCAAAAATGAGTTACACTATCTTTAGGTACAAGGTCTTGTGTTTATATTTTTTGCTTCTTGTGGTATCATGCCATATTTCTTAAAGACACACTAAGTAGTTTGAAATGAGCTGGGGGTACTATGATTGATATTATTTTATAAATCCTTTCCTTTTTGTGTTGTTAAAATGGCAGTAGGGAAGCACATATGAAAAGGAGGTCAGGAAGAGAGAGATGGACAAGGTTAAAATAGTTAAATGCTGACATGGAGAATATATTACTTTCTTACCTTGTTGCAGAGTTCCTAGAAGGTGCTAAAATTGGAGTGCTTGGACTGATTTGCGCTGGTGCCACAGGTTTCATTGTTCCAGAAAAATTCTATCCATAAAACATGGATATCTTGATTCTTCACAGGACTTCTCTGACAATAAAATAACATGGTGAAAAAAAAGTTACCAATTGCCTCATCAGGAAGTAAATTTGAAAGAATAAATTTGAACAAGCATTTTATTTTGGCCATTCATTGCTTTGAGAGATTTATATAATGTTGAAGTCTTCACAGGTATCTGATAATTTTGACAACAGTACCCATTAACCTGGTTCTCTTTTTTTTCCTAGTTTAACTATTTTATTCAGCTAACTATTCCCAATGGATTTTTTTTTTAAATTTAGTATTATACAATGAGTAATGTAATTTTTGGTACTCTTCTCTGTGGGAAATTATTAAGTTTTATTGTATATAGAGATAATTTTATGTCATTCTCTTATTAGTACACCCAATGGCATGAATTAAAGTAGTGCTTAGTACCAACTTAAAGGTTTATTTCTTTGTAATAGGAGACCTCACAAATTGAGGAAAGTATGCATTTCAGTTGCGCTGCATTTTATCTGGTAGAGCATGAAGTCACTAGAAAACGCTTTGCCATAAGAGTGTTGCAAGCACATTAAGAGGTGCAGAAAATTCCTAAAGGCATCTGTAGAAATCTGTTTGGTTTAGATAATAATTTTCCGGTACCATTATATAAGATTCATGATAGCTGACTATGGCATGATCCCAAAAGATTGGGGTTGTGCCGTCTACTTTATTTAAAGAGGATGCATGGTCTCTAAAGTTGGTTGACTACTGAATGCTGTCAAGCTCAACCCTTGATTTCTGTTTTCTATAGGAAAATATCTGAATTATTGTCACGGATGAAGTCTTTCCTGCATTATTCTCCTGTTCTGTAACATTAAACTTCTGAGTTCTGTAGAAAAACATGTTGAGGTTTTTTCCAGTGTTTCTGAGTTCTGCATTCCCTAGCATAATTTAGATTATGAATATTGAATTATGGTTGAAATTATAATTTAACCAGTAGGTCAATTATAGGTATCATGGTCATAAGTGATAATCTCACAGCTTGCTTCTTGTAGCATAGATATATTTAGTTGTTACACCCATCTTCTAGTTATATGCGTCTCTTCTCTAATTAATGGGATTTTTTTTATTTTCCAGAATGTTTCAGTTGTGTCCAAAACTGCTACAAAGGATGACTGTACTGCTGTTTCCCAGGTTGTTTTTTGGGTTTTTTTTCTTGTGTGTTAAAGTTCAGTGCTGCATCTTCTAGTGCTAGAAAGAGTGCTTCTTTAAGTAAAGTTCCTTTTCTGGGGAGAGATGAAGGGGTGTCTGTAATAGAAGAGTTAGAATGTATGGAGCTCATAGTTGGCGATGGCACAGTTGAGAGCCTTTGAAATCATGAGGCAAACAAATAATGAGAATGTCATCATGAGAGCCTACTATAGACCTCCTGGCCAGCATGATGATGCTGATGATTCTTTGAGCAACTGTGGGACAGTTCCAGGTCGATTGCCCTTGTCCTTATGGGGGAATTCAACTTGCCGGCAATTAACTGAGAGTATCACACAGCTGGTGCAACCCAGGCCAGAAGATGCCTGAAAAACTTGGATGACAACCTTATGGAACAGATCCTCAGGGAGCCAACTTGGAAAGTTGCCCTCTTTGATCTACTGCTTGTCAACAGAGTGGATGTCATGAGTGAAATGGAGATTGGCAGCCATCTTGGCCACAGGGACCACAAAGTGATCGAGTTTAAAATCTCTGTTGACAAGAGGAAAAGTGCCAGCAAAACCACAACTCTGGATGTGAGGATAGCAGACTCCAGGCTTCTCAGGGAATTAGTAAGATCCCCTTGGAAAATGTTTTTGCAGGTGCTGGGTCCCTCACTGCTGGTCACATTTTAAACATCACCTCCAAGGGGCACAGATCAGCAATTCCCAAATGTCAGAAGTCAAGCAGGTAGGGCAGAAGGATGGATTTGCTGAACAGGACTATTGTCTTGGAAAGTAAGGCAAAGAAAGAAGATGTAAGCCCAGTGGAAGAAAGGTCAAGTGACATGGGAAGAATACAGAGATGCTGCTGCCACTGTAAGGAGAAAATCTGTGTGGCCAAAGCTCAGATGGAGCTGAAGCTGGCCAGATCTGTGGGGGACAATAAAAGGAGTTTTTTCAAGTAGGTTGTCAATGGGCAGTGTTAAAATGACATTGACCTGTAACAGGATGAAGATGGTCACCTCACAAACAGGCACATGGGCAAGGCAGAGGTGTTTAATGCAGTCTCTGTATCCATCTTCAACACAAATGATGGAACAAGATGGTGTCTACCCTGGCCTGAAGGCTCATGACTGTAAGAATGATCGGTTCTCGGTTGGCTGTGAAATTGCGTGGGATCTGCTAGTCCAGCTGGGTCCCTACAAATCTATGGGGCCTGATGGGATTAATCCATCCAATTAAGAGTCCTTAAAGAGTTAGCTGATGACACTGCAAAACCTCTCTTGATGATTTTTGAGTGGTCTTGAAAATCTGGAGAGGTTCCAGCCAACTGGAAGGTGGTGAATGTTGTCCTGATTTCCAAGAAGGGCAGGAAGAAAGACCCCAGAAAGTGCAGGCCTCTAAGTCTCACATCAGTGCCCGGTAAAGTTACAGAAAAGATTATTCAGGGAGGTGTTGAAAGACAATGGAATCTTCAGTCACAGCCAGCTTCATGAGAGGGAAGTCCTGCTTATCAAACTTGATTTCCTTTTATAACAAGGTAACCCACCTAATGGGTTCCTTTGATCAAGAGAAGCCAGTTGATGCACTCTTCTTGCTTTTTGGTAGAGCTTTCAATAGTGTCTCTCCCAGTATCCTTCTGGACCAAATGTGCAACACACAGCTGGATAAACATGTAATGGGATGGATGAGCAGCTGGCTCAGAGATGGGCAGAAAGGATCATAGTGAATGGGGTGACGTCAGACTGGTGACCTGTCACTAGTGGGATTCTTCAGGCTCCATTCTTAGCCTTGTGCTCTTCAGCATCTTCATTAACAACCTGGATGCAGGACTCAAAGTGGTACTGAGCAAGTTCACAAATGATATAAAACTTGGAAGCACTGTTGTTTCCTTTGATTATAGGGAGGCCCTGCAGAGAGACCTTGGCAAATTAGAGGACTGGGCAGTCACCAACCACATGAAGTTCAACGAGGGAAAGTGCTCATTCTGCACCTGGGATGGGACAACTCTGGATGTGTGGACAGACTGGGGAATGACATGCTGGAAAGCCGACACAGAGAAAGGGACCTGGTGGTCCTGATCAGCCGCAAGTTGAACGTGAGTCAGCAGTGCCCTGGCAGCCAGGAGGACAAAGCATATCCTGGGGTGCATTAGGCCCAGCACAGCCAGCCTGGCAAGGGAGGGGATTGTCCTGCACTGAGCTGGGGCAGCCTCACCTTGAGTCCTGGGGACGGTTTGGGTGCCGCAATATAAGAAAAATACAAAGCGATTAGAGAGTGTCCAAAGGAGGGCAACAAAGATGCTGAAGGGCCTTGAGGGGAAGCCGTACGAGGAACAGCTGAGGTCACTTGCTCTGTTCGCCTGGAGAAAAAGAGACTGAGTTACATCATCACAGTTACAGTTTCCTTGTGTGGGGAAAAGGAGCAGACACTTATGTCTTCTCTTTGGTGACTAGTGACAGGACCTGAGGGAATGGCCTGAAGTTGTGTCATAAGGGTTTAGGTTGGGTATTAGGGAAAGGTTCTTCACCCAGAGGGTGGTTGGGCACTGGAACAGGCTCCCCAGGGAAGTGGTCACATCATCAAGCCTGACAGAATTCAGGAAGCATTTGGACAGTGCTCTTGGGCATATGGTATGACTTGAGCATGGTGCTGTACATGGCCAGGAGCTGGGCTTGATGGTCCTTATAGGTCTCTTCCAACTCAGCTTATTCTGTGATTCTCTGATTATGTAATGTTTGCAGTATCAAACCAGGGTGTATGTCTGTCCTTTTATGTTAAACAGGAAAATTACCAAATGTATAAAAAATGTTCATTACAAAAAAATGAGGGAAGGGAGATTGAATGTGTTGCTATTTTCTCTATCTAAGATTAAGTAATATTCAAGTGGGTGAAGTTAATGTGGAACAGAAACGTGAGCCCTAAATGGGTCTGGTTGCTAATTGAACATACTAAACTATGAACAGGAAAGTTGTATTTGACATAAACTGGTCTCATGTTTAGTGACTGATATATTTGGTGCTTAAAAAGCACAGGCAACTTACTTGAACATGGAAGTATGTGGAGTCTTTGAAACTTGAATATGAAATTAGCACTTCAGCAATCTAGCACATTTTAAAAAATGCATGAAGTAATTCAATATCAAAACCAGCAACTTATTACTGAGTGTCCAAATAAAAGACCTAGTATTTTGCTAGGAATTTTGAGGGGGTAGGGCAGGGGGAATAGAGATTCATTTGTGTTGGTAAAAATACTCATCATGTATGAAACCATAAAGTGAGATGAAGGTACATGTTTTGAAGGGCGGTTCTGGCAGTACTAGAAACTTGATAAATCTTTTGGTTGGTCTTGAGGACCACAGAGTTCCCTGGTGATGTTTCTCAACCTCTGGAGTCTGTGTTGCCTTGCCGATAAACACTGTTGATAGAACAGACGGCCTGAGAGAGTTGCTCTCTGCTTATTTCACTGAGTAACTTCAGAGGGTGGTTTCGGGTGACTACCCCTCTTCCCCAGAGGGCTGCTCAGACATCAGGCATGTCACCTTTTGTCTCTTGTACAGAGGATTCAGGGACACTTCTGATGTGGCTGAAGGACAGCACTTTTTCAGAGGCAGTAGTCCAGTCTGACGGAGCCTTTGTCAAAATGCATTAATCTGAAATGGTCGTATCTATTATTATGATCCAATTTCTCCCAATAATGTCATCATTCACCATGAAATCATCTAGTAATGTCACTGTTCAGTTATGAAATGAACTTAGCAGAATAGTAGAATATTCTTAATAGAGGAGAATAAAGTAGAAATAAGTAGAAGAAGTGAGATGCATGAATCAGATGTACTCATCATGAAATATGAAAGTGGAGAGAGCATTGTTATGTAGGCTGGCTATATTGAAGGCTACTTGGTAAGTCATATGTGACATTAATCCATAGTCTAGAGTAGAACATTCATGGAATGGAAAAAACTCTACTTTTAAAAAGATTAAGTGTTGAATGCTGGGAACAAAGTGATTCTAGAATCTATAGATCCATTTTTGTCCCATGAGCTGGTCATCTCTTTTGCTGAAACACTGTGCTGCTTGAGGCTAGGGACACTTCCTCTTCCTGCCAGTTGCAGGTCTTCTACCATTTTCCAGATCATGCTAAGAGACAGAAAAAAATTCATAAACATAATTATACAAAAGCTGTTTCTCTGCTGTGGTTATATTAGGATTAGCTATTGTGTAATTTAGGGGATATTATCTTTCTTTGCCAAGTTCTGGCAGAAATGCTGCAGAGCAGCAAAGCAGAAGTGCATACATTGCTTCATGAATTTAGCTAATCTGCCTATGGAGACTAGGCTCCTGTCTCACCTCCTTTATGCCCTCAAAATGCAAAAAATTGCACAGCTCTTTGTATGTTTTTTTCCCAAGAAACTATTCTGGAGAAGCTGTCTAAAATGTTATATGCAGACTATTTCTTAAATACTTTTGTTCACCAAGACTGGCTTATTAGAAAATATTCTAGAATAGATTTCCTGTCAGGGAACCCTTCTGCCATTTTAAAAAATAGATCTTATTCATATTTAAATTCTTTACATTCCTGTTTATTTATTATTATTATTATTATTATTTATTTTTAGTTAGTTAGTTTATTATTTATTATTATTTATTATTAATCTTTCCAGATTTTTGTCAGAATTTAATTTGACTACAGATTACTAAAAATAATCATCGTGGCTTGTCCATGATGTTTTTGAAAAATATCAGAATGCAAATATGCTCCCAAGCTGGGTGTTTTTGGTGTGAGGGTGGAAGGCTGGTCCTTAAGTATCTATCCTGCTGCACATATCCTGGTGCTGCACCACTGTGTCTGGCATTTTCCTCATTACTGCCAGTTTGGAAACAGGTAAGAGCAAACTGAATTAGTATTTTCTTACTGGAAGATATTCATGACATGCATGATTGAGCTGAAGACTCCTGATGCAGTATATTATGCTGCTCCTCATACCATCTTCCACAGTGTTCTAAAACACTCAATCAGTCTTTCAGAAAATATATATTTTGCTGCATCACGCAGACCATCTGGCTGATAGGTGCTCTCTATTTCCTACATCACTCTTCTTGACCTCTTGTGAGAAATAAATGAGAAAAGCATAGGACCCCAATATGGTAAGATGAATATGTAAAGGTAAGGCAGGACCTCCCAATGGGATCTTTCTAAACAAACAGATAATTGTACATAGTGACCCAAAAATCAGTTCAAGCCAAAATAAAGTTTTAAAACTTTGCTAAGAAGTGCAGCAGATGAAGACTGTCTCCTTTGCCTCATCTCCATTGCCATCTGGGAGGGGTTAGAATTTCCTGTCTAGCTGAAGCTGCAAATTATTCTGTTCTTTGTATCTTTTTCTGCTGAAAAAGAAGTTGAGTTCTGAGCTGCCAGTTATATTTTCAAATGCATCCATCTGACTTTGCTGTGTTGCTTCCATTTTCTGTGTTCCTCTTTGTTGTAATGGAACAACTTTGTTTTTGGCCTTCTGGCCAATTGCCAAACTGTAATTCTTGCCTTTTGGTGAGTCCTCCTGAACTCTTTGTGAGTCATCTTGAAAGAAGCATTTTGTTTCCAAGGACTTTGTGCTGGTATGTGGAAATTTCTGTTTGTTTCCAGGTATTTAAGAATTGTGACCGTCACCATTTAAATGTTTTTCTTTAAATAGAAGATTCATAAATTCTTTAGATGGAAGAAACAATTTTCATTTTAGTGTTTAATGCTCCAGATACCAATGTTGAAACAAGATAGATGAATTTGGTGAATTCTAAGCCAGATACTGAAAAAATTTAGTGTTCTTTTATTGCTGTCCTGTCAGCATGCTTTATCCTCACTGACTTGAACTTTCCTTTGTGTATGATTCAATTTTTATTCTAACTTGTCCTGTTATGAGTACAGACTGTATCTGAGTACAGACTGTGCCAAATTGTCAGTTTTATAAGTGAATCCCTAGTGAATATGAAACTGTGCCTACTCTGCCATGTGAATTTGATGGATTAGCAATATAATTTACAAGATAAGCTTATTTCTGTAGAAATGGTACAGGTTTCTATACACAATAAATGAGCTATGGAGACTTCATGTTTTCAGTACAAGTGTAATTCATTTTGTACTTCTGTAAAAGTCACCAGTAAAGAGGTTTTTCAAACAGTCTTTCTTAAATAATGCTTTTGCAGTCTAGTGAAATCAGATTTTTTCATAATATAAACCAAACCCCATAGTTTAAAAACCTTTTTTAAAAAATTCTTATAGCATGCCATTATAAACTTTTTATGTTTAAGTGATGATTGAAGTAGTTGTTAAAGGTGTCTGGAAGGGTATGGGTGATGAAGTCAGAGAAGAAGTAAATATTAGAGAACATTACTTACTGTTGTTTTTCATTAGTACTTCAAATAAAGACTAAAATCTAATGGCTTATTTTTTCAGTTTCTTTAGCTACTTAAATCTTTCCAAAGTCAAAAAGCTCTGTGTTCTGCTGTGTTCTTTCAATCAAAAGTCATGAAGTAGCACTAAGGTGAAACAATTAGTTTAAGAACCCTCTACTTCCAAAGTTTCTTTTTTCCATTAAATGGAACTGTAGTCTCAGCCCAGTTTAACTGAGCAGTAAAGCTAGGCCCTGTAAAAATACAGTAGTAACATCGCATTCTGAATTTAGTGATGGTGTTATTTTAGTTCTTGAATAATGAAAATTCTAGTTGCTAGTTCATGCTCTCGACAGATTCAGTCTCCAACAACGGTTTTTAATCTCACTGATTAATTTATATTAAATTCATTTATGTTTCTAATCCAAATTTTACAATCACTGTTACTTGTAGTACCATGATTAAACGCTAGAGAACATAAGCTGCCAGTGTCAACAGCAATGTATTAAGTTCAGTGATCTGATTTTTTATTTATTCTATTTTAAATTAGGCCTCCAGCAATACCTTGAATTGAGGGATATTGAATGTCAGTCTCACATGAGGAATATATATTTATAGCGGCAGCTAATTAAGATATGTGAAAAGCTGAACTTTGATGCTTCTGTGAGTAATTACCTCCTCTTCATACTTATATAATTTTAAATTTCACTTGTGAAATGTGTAATTTGTGGATTTATGCAGAAGTTCAGTCCAACCAGGATGAAGAGATGAATGAATCATTCTATAAGCAGCTGGGGGATGTTTCAAGATTGCCATTCGTTGTTCTTGTAGGAGATTTAACCTGCCAGATATCTGCTGGGAACTCAGCGCAGTGGAAAACAGGCAGTTGAGGAGATTCTTGGAATGTATGGAGGAGAGCTTCTTGTCACAGCTGGTGAGCAAGTCTGCCAGGGATGGGGCTCTGTGAGACCTGCTGTTTGCAAACAGACAGGGGCTCGTGGGAGACGTGGTGGTTGGAGGCTGTCTGGGGTACACTGACCATGAAATAATAGAGTTCTCGATATTCGGTGAAACAGTGAGGGGCATCAACAAAACTTCCGCTCTGGACTTCTGGAGGGCACATTTCGGTCTTTTCAAAAGACTGACTCAGAGAATATCTTGGGAAACAGCCCTTAAAAACAAAGTGGTCCAGGAAGGATGGGTGTACTTCAAGAAAAAAATCTTGAAGGCACAGGAACAGACTGTCCCTATGTGCTGGAAGATGAGCTGACAGGGAAGATGATCGCCCTGATGAACTTTTCAAAGAACTAAAGGAAGAAAGGAGGGTGTATCACCTTTGGAAAGAGTGGCAGGCAACTCAGGAAAGGCTTAAGGATGTTGCTAGGTCGTGTAGGAAGAAAATTAAAGAGGCGAAAGCCCGATTAGAACCTGATTTTATTAGAACCTTATTATCCTGTGAAGGATAATAACAGATATTTTTTTATAAATACATAAAGGGCAAAAGGGCAGGCAAGGACAACCTTCATTCTTTATTGGGCATGGCACAGGGAATTCAGGAACAGTGACTCCACCACCTTCTTAGGCAGCCCAAACCAAGCCCAGATTGCCAAGAGCATGGGCTACTACCTGCTATTACTTTTTCATGTGGTTACAAATGATGCTACAAGCCAAGAAATAGGTAGGATCAAGGAAGACTATAAAGCCCTGGTCAGGCAGGTGTAAAATATTGGTCCCTGAGTCATGTTGTTATCTATCTGTCTTGGAGTGACTTTATGGTTTATCCTATATCATCTGCTCTGTCTCCAGAAAAATGAATTTTATGCTATTGTGTGACTTTAAACTGAGCCTGAGAGGGGAGAGAGAAAAAAAAACCAGGCAGAGGAACTTTTTAAAAACAATTCTGTGCTCCAAGGTCATCTCTGCTGTGGCATAGAGGGGAAGCAAGCACCTTCTTTACTTTTCCAGCAGGCTCTCAGCTCATTTTTTTCTTCGAGAGAAGTGAGAGACGGAGTTTCTCTGGGACTTTGGGTTTCTTTTTGTTTTTCCCTCTTCTGGACTCGTTCAGAACATCAGAACATCGGGACTTCACTGAGAGGCTTCTTCATCTGCCTGAAAAGGGGGGCCCCTTCCCCCTCCAGCGCTCCAGGAAGAGGAGAGACCACACCCAAAGGGACTGTGGCCTTTTGCCCGAGGTTTCTCTCTCTCAGATCTCTCTCTTCAGTGAGAGATTTTTGTTATTATTTAGAATTATTGTTCTTTTCCTATATGTTTTGTTAAATAAATAGTTTTTTTTTTCCTTTTTCTCTTCATTTTCCTCTAGGGACATTTTCTTCCCCAAACCTAGTAGGGGGTAGAAAGGTACACAGGTACCTACGACCTGCTTTCCATCAGGGGATATCCTCCTCTGCATTTGTCTCGAACCGGGATACTATCCTGATGGTTAGAGATATAGGGACAGCCAGAAGCACATACATAATACAGATCATCGTCTGGTTTTCTGGCTTGTGCCATCTGGAAGGTTTTGGCTTTTATGACAGTGGGTTGTGCTTTAATGATTGTGTTATGTTGGGGAGCAATAGGAACCACCTGTCTAAAAAAGGCAAGGGAATCTTTGGCAGCAGGTTGCCCAGGTTGGATAGGCTTTAAACTAAAGATCTTGGCGGTGGGATCTGAAGTGGTACTGCTCATGCCCTTGCTTCCTCCTGGGGAATAGGTCATGCAAACCAGGGCACCAACAGATGTTCCTTGACTGCCTCTCAAGATGAGGATCATAGGGCTAAGCATGTCAAGGATGTTTATGGTTATGGTGAGTGCTCTTATGTACCTTCTAGAGAACCTGGCTGCATGGTTACCTCTCTGAAGTGCCTGTGTATACAAATGCACACAGCATGGGCAATAAACAAGAACTAGAAACTATGTGCTGTCAGAAGGCCATGAGACGCGGTTGGATAGCTCACATGACTGAAATGTTATCTTGGATGGCTATGTACTTTTAGAAAGGACTGGTCAGACAGGTGAAGTGGTGGTTTTGCTTTTTATGTGAGACACCACCTAGAATACATTCAGCTCTACCCAGGGACAGACGAATGATCTAAGAATTTATGGTAAAAATTAAGGGGCAGGATAATACAAGTGACGCTGTTGTGGGTGTTTACTGTAGGCGACCAGGAGGAGGAATTTTATGGGCTTTCAGTGAGCAGCTGACAAAAGCCTCATGGTCATGGGCCCTGTTTCTCCCGGGGAGCTTCAGTCACCCTAGTATTTGCTGGAGGGACAATGTGGCTTGGAAGACACAATCCAGAAAGTTCCTGCAGATCATTGAAGTAACTTTTTGGTGCAAATGATGGAGGAGCCAAAGAGGAGAAGTGTATTGCTGGACCTTGTACTTAAAAACCAGGAGGAACTTGTTGACTCTGTGAAGATTGGGAGCAGCCTTGGCTATAAGTGACCATGAGATGATGGAACTTAGCATCCTGTGTGGAGGAAGCAAGGCAGTAAACAGGACTAGGACCCTCCAGAGAGGCCAACTTTGGCCTACTTAAAGGAATCTCATGGATTAGTGTCTTTACAGGACACGAAATGAACACACACATACACAGTGTGTGGCTCAGGCAAGAAAAAGCCCAGTTTTATTTTTTACACTGATATTTATAGATTTTCTAAAATGACCATGGATTGGAGGGTGATTGTCCTCCTCTCCAATCACACTGGTCAAACTAAATGTCTATCAAATTCTCTTCTTTCAAGAAAGGAATGCGAAACAAGAGAAACAGTTACAGAAACATTGCTATGTTTATATGTAATGTGTGAGAAAATCTGTCTCTGAAAATGAAAACAACTAGAAAGCTAAAAATCAGAACAAGAGGTTAGAACTCTAGGAGAGAAGGGGGTCCAAAAGAGCTGGTCAATATTTAAGCATCACTTCCTCCAGGTTCAAGACCAGTCTGTCCTCTTGATCAAACAATCAGGCAAAGGTGGCAAGATACCTGCATGGATCAGCAGGAAGCTTCTAGTAGATTGCAAATGCAAGAAAGAAATTTCTGGGATTTAGACAAGGGATCAGACCATGTGGGAGGACTATAGGAACATCAGCAGAGTATGCAGAGATGCAAGGAAGAAGGCCAAGATCCAGTTAGAGAGTCTGCTTTGACAGAAGTGTTGGATTACATGATCTCCTGAGGTCTCTTCTGACCCTAAGAATTAGGTTGTTCTGTGAAAACATCCTATAAACCACATTCACATGGAAGCTGACATTTTCACAGTATATAGATGATCTTAAAGTTTTTTTCCACCCTAAACAGTGGTTTTGTAAATGTAACTGTGAAAGACAGGAACTTGAACACTTTGGACATGATTGTTGCAAAACACTTGAATAAGATACTCAAGTAATTTGTAATACTCTGAGAGTATTTCTCAGAGTTTGTGTAGGCACCTGTGGCTTACAAGAACAATATTATTTTAGAACATTTAAAAAGAAGTTCTGCAGATTTAAAGGCATTCCCTGTCAGCATTATTCGTGGCACTTGCGGTACCTGACAGCAAAGTCAAAATGCTATGAAGTTCTATTTTTCTTCTGAGACAGAAATGTGTCAGGTTGAAAGCAGCATGTCAGCTGCTTACTGAGTTACCATTACTACCATTTTGTAATTTACAGCCTGCTTGTCCTTTTTATTTAGATGGAGGCCTCCAGCACTAAAGCAGTGAGTGAGGTTTTTGGTGTGACAAGGGAAAATTCTTTCCTTTCCTCTCTTCAGAATTTAACTGGAGATGTACAAGGAGTTGGGAGGACAACCGCTGGGATGACTGACCCCAACTGACACAAAGGATATTCCAGGCCATACAACTTCATGCTCAGTATATAAAGCTGGAGGAAGAAGAAGGAAGTGGAGAACATTCAGAGTGATGGTGTTTGTCTTTGCAAGTCACTGTTAGGTGTGATAGAGTTGTGCTTTCCTGGACATGGAGAACATCAGCCAGTCCACTGGAAGTGATGAATGGATTCCTTGTTTTGCTTTGCCTGTGCATGATTATTGCTTTGCCTGTTAAAAGGCAGAATTAACGTTCTTGCAGGACTTCTCTTATTGGCGTCTTCTATGGGCCTTTTTGGACTTGACATGCAGTCAGTTTTTTATGAAGAAAACCTGAGTAATAGGAATTACAGAAGGTATTAGGTCATGTGGGACCTAATGTCATGACCTAAATGTCATATGTTTTGACACTGTTTCTTAATCTGGGAATATACTTAAGGTGTAAATAATACTGGAGCACTCTAAGTGTCTTGCCCAACAGCTTTTCTGGAGCATCTCAGATCAGGACATTGACTCTGAAGCTGGTCCTGAGATGAGCGGAGGACGAACAGTGTGGATACAGTGAGTGGGTGAAGCAAAGCAGCAGTTGTGAAATCAGGTGATCTTTCCTCATGATTTGTCATAGAGGCTTACAATAACTTAATAAAATGCAGTGTGGGTAGAAAGAGAAACATAGTAATGATTTAATAGTTGCCTCATGAGAAGATTTTCTCCTGTTGACAAGTTTGAAGAGTATTCTCAGCATTGAGCGCATATGAGTTAGCATTTGCTATCCAGTGTGAGAAACCCACATAGTTTTTTTCACAGAGATTTTAATTATCACATCTATAGTTATATAGGAAAATTATGGGGAAAAATATTGGAATTTATGGAAGACCATTGCAAACAGAGTTCTTTTTGCTTGTTTGTTTGTTTCCCAGAATATCTTTAATGTGAGACACTGCTTGGCTATTTACTACTCTATATACTTCTCTAAAATAATGGACTGATTTTAAAAAAAGTTCTGTTTTACTTTTTTTCTGTATTTAAAATGCCTTTTGGACTTTTCTACTGAAAGAGAAAAAAAGATTACTTAAAGAATTATTAAAATCAGTACCATTCCCTTATAATTTCTTCTTTTTATCTGCTGTTTGGATTCAGTAATAATTTGTGAAATAATGTACTTTTTTCACTCTCATTCAATAAACTTTTCTAAAACTCAAGAAAATGTTGCTGTCAGTAGGAACAATGCAGGAGAAGAATATGAAAGAATTAAGCAGTTGCAGATGAAAAATATTAAAGCTGTTACTCATCTTCAATCTTAGTGGCATCTAGCAAATTGGCTAGAAGGCATCTGGCCAAGATCTGAGATAATTAAGGATGTTCTGATCTATGCACAGTGAATATGAGAATCTAGAATGTTACAGAGGCTTAGGAGGTGATATTATAGAGCTGAGAGTTTACAGATTTGAATGATTAAACATGAGTGACTCCTGAGGTATGACTGAATTAATACTGATGGGAAAAAAAAAAAGGCACAGAAATAGAGTCCCCATTGTGTTTAGTTCTATAATTTAGTGATAAAATTGGAACATGTTGGGGTGTAGCTTTCTGATGATTCTTTTTCTGTTAGGCAAGATTTAAATGGAAGAAGTTAACCAATCTAATGCAATGATAGAGTTATTGATTTGTTGGGCATCAAGGTCAATAACTGTATGGTACTACTTAATGAGTATAGTATTAGGTAAGTATGTGTATATGTATATATGTACTGAAGAATTTCTCTGCATAAGTTAAATTTACATTTTGGTTTGTCTCAGATTTTTAATACTACTGTCAAAAATTTTTGTGTACAAGCTTATGGTTTCATTTGCATATTCTTGTTCTAGTAAAGTGATCTCCAAAATCTCGATGTGAGCTTACATTCTTTTGACAGTCACCTTTTTCATTCTTAAATTTAATTGCACATGAAGAAAAGACCTCTAAATAGCAACTTAAAAAGTTTAACAGCCCTTCTGGATCCTTTTTTATCCATCAATATATTTGAGTATTGTTTGACTGACAAAACATGCTGATGATTTAAGTTACATGGCAAGAGAAGTTTCAGTGATTCACTTTGCTTTTTATAGATACAATTTTTACTTACGCATTAGATTTTTGAGGCCTAGTAGAAGGCAGTTCTTCTCTGATGGATGTTATTTTTTTATTTTTCACTTCAGAGGTCTGTTTTCAGAGAAGTTATTCTCCATTTCCTAATACATAGGAAAAAAAGACTAAACTTTTAAAGGAGAGAATAGAAATAAGCATTAAGAATGTGAAAGGAAAAAATGCTTACAGTATTTTCCAAACGCTGTAACACATTTTATCATTAATAGGAAAAGTACCATCAAAGTTTAGATAGTTGTAATATATAACATATTTTCTTGCCAGACATCTGAGACTCTTTTTGGATAGTGCTCTAAAATATTAGTCATCTCAGTGATAGCTTTGGTAATGACTTTTATTTCCTAAGAAGAGGTCAGTGCCATGTAATAAATTAAGATTTCACTAGTGCATAGTAGCAGTGAGGGATGTTTACTTCTGATTGCTGAGATGACTTCTGTTTCTTAGCACTCTGCAGAATCAAATCCACATGGAGTATATCTAGGCTATGATCTATCATTTCATACAGGATTTAGTCAAGCAGACCCTTTTTCTCAACTCATGGACTGAGGCATCTGCTTATGTAACTTTCTGCAGAGCTAGGCATTTGTTTAAAGGAGATGCAAAGTATCAGCAGTGGACTAAGATTTCACATAACCTCAATATTCTAGGAAAACAGTTGATCTTTATTTATGTGTTAGCTGCTTTCATGCATACAAAAGTTGTGGAGTAATTCAGTGTGCTTTGTCTACTGTGTGTACTTTCCATCTCTAAGGCTAACTGTCAAATATGTGTTAAGCTTCTGTTACTGTAAATCTAAGGGACAGTGATTGTCCAAATTTCTTTTTTCCTTCTTAGAAATGCTGTAATTTTTAAAAAATTCAAATGAAATGACTACACAGGAGGTATTGAACTAATATTAAGGCTCAAAGCTAGCATGGTTTAGAATGTACGTAATAATAGGAAGCAGGAAAAATATATCAGCTTTCTGGAAATGTATCACACTACATGTAACTCTGTGTGTGCACCTAAGTATGAATTTGTTTGAATTTGTTGAAACTACAAATCTTAACAAAGTATTACTGTTAAAATAAAAGTGCTGAAATAGTGGTAGTATAAGTAAGCCTTACAAAGAATTAATCCATGCTCATGATTTTTCCCTGCATGATACTATTTCAATATTTATATTTGAAGATGAGTTTGAAATTCAGTCCTTGGCTGATAGATATCATAGACTCCAGCTTACTTTTGTCTAAGTGTGAGTCTTCATGTTGTGAGCTGCAAGATCAAATTGTTTCCCTTTAACAGCTCTTATTGATCATTAATTGTGTTCCATAAGAAAGAACAGAAAACAAATGCAGTTTGTTGAGTAGCATTTGGGAAACCAATGGGTGTCTTGCCCGTTAGTGCTGCAATGTAAGACTCCTGTTTCTCATAACAGACTCCTGTGAATTTTTTGGATTTTGGCAGTACCTTTCCTGCCATCCCTCTCCCGTACTTTAAGTGGCCTTGATACAGATGACGCAGATTGATTTTGTGAGGCTTGTTTGCCTTCAAAACAAGCCTTGTTTGCCTTGAGAGCTATTTTGGTCAGGATAATGCAAACCTATTGGTCTATTGTCACTGGAAATAGATGCATTTATTTAACTGTACTTCTGAAGCATATTATATATACAGTCTTTCTCTGCTTAGTCACTTAGGATATAAAAATCTTACCACTTTAATGAAAAGTACAGAAAGCAATGAACAAATTATTGCAACGTGTATTAAAATTTTTAATGAATAGTGCAAAATTTTGGTTTGCCACTATGAAAAAGGAATAATTTCTGGATGTCCATTAAATGTTCAGAGTAAAAAAAAAAAAGCCAAAAACTAGTACAAACTTTTATAACTGTTCTACATTTACACCATAATTTTGAAAGTTCCATCAAGTATGCATTGGCATTTTGCAAATACAAAAAAAAATACAGGAACTTTTTTGCCAAGCTGAGTGATAATCGATGCTATGAATTACTTTTTTTTTCTTCTTTAGCCTGGTTTTATACTATAAAATGTAAGCCTTGTGAGTGACAGCCTGAAAGGCTTGGAATGGAGAAGCAATTAGTGAAATGATGTTGAAAGCCTAACAGAAGCAAATATAGACCTATGCCAAACTATCCACTTCATTTTACCCTAATGAAAGGCTGGAACAAGTCATTAAGTTTGCTTATTATTGTTGTTGTCATCTGTCCATCAAGACACTTTCTTCTTCCTTCCCGTCACCAAACTTCGGAATAAACTCAGTTTTATTTTTCAGTTTTACATCCAAGAAAATACCAGTGTTTTCTGAAATATAGGCAATATATCTCTGCCTTGATTTTTCTTTTTATACTCACTAATGGCTGTATCAAGATGTCTACAATTGTGTACTCTTTAGGAAGCATTTAGACAACTGTTGCCTCTGTTTTACAAGGTACTGCTTATGTTGACTGCAAGGTTCGTGTATTGGTTTTGACTTCCAGGACTGTTAGTGTGTGCTTTTCCTTGACTATTTCAGCAACTATTGGTCATACTTATACAGGTGATTTTTGGATGAATAGCCAGTATAAGCTTTGGGTAAAACAAGGATTCAGTTTCACTTCGACTTGTCTCATGTTTTTCCTTCAGATATAAGGAATAACTTTTCAGAGAAATGACTGTTTGTGTGAATAGAAAGAGGATAGGGAAAATAATTTTCATTTTTCAGTAATAGAAAAATTCTAGGAAATCAAATGTGCCTCTTTTATGCCTTAAGGAATAGAGAAATGGTAGTAGTATTATGGGTTTGATCAAATTAACATTAGTGGAGCCTTAGTAACTGACTGTTACTGTGAGTTACTATAGCTCATATGAGATACTGGTAGTTGCAGTATATGTTTAGTGTAAGACTTATTTACCGAAAAATTAAATAAAATAATAATTTAAGAAACACATACCAATTTAAATTGAATTACCTTTTTTACAGTAAAATACATACACAGCATACATTAGTGGATTTGGCTGAAGAAGTCACAATTCTTTAAAGTGTTTCAGGCACCTGATGGTTTCTAGTTCTGTATTCTTTTAGGAAAAAAAACCTGCTATTCTCTCACATTTCTCAACAGTGTCAGTTTTCATGTGGAGGCAAGTGATTTCTGTGAGAATGCTAAATGCAATTAGGACATAACTAATTCAGTCACGTTCTTGAATTCACAATCCTGGTCCCGCTTCGTTATTCTATGAAGGTATATTGCACGAAGACAAGCATGTTTAGGTACTGAAAAATACTGTAAGAGAGCTTTTAATAAAGGCATGAAGGGATAGAACAAGGGGTAGTGGCTTTAAAGTGACAAAGAGTGGATTTAGATTAGATACTAAGAAGAAGTTATTGACTGTGAGGGTGGAAAAGCACTGGAACAGACTGCCCAGAGAAGCTATGGTTGCTCCATCCCTTTGAGTAACCTGGTCCAGTGACAGGTGTCTCTGTCTTTATATATAGAAGAACTATAGGTGTCTGTCTGTCTGTCTGTCTATATCTTCTCTATAATAGCATTCTCCCTCTTAACTTCTTTTACCAGTTTAAATCAAGTCAATCTCATTTTGTACAGGTCAGGCTTAAGGTTGGGGGGAAAAATAGTGTGAGAAAATATGATGCTGTTACTCATTGACAGAGTGGCATGCCTTTCAGAAGGTAGTCCTGACTTCCAGTCTCCTATCCCAGAACAGAAGTTTAAAGTAAGCTGGAAGAGACAGCTGAAAACAGAGAGAAGGGGTCAGGCCATGGGCAACTGCTTTTCCTCCCCTGCACAGCTTCTGCAGAAGGAGCTGGTCCTGGTGGTCCTCTTGGCTGGTCCTTGGGGCAGGATCTGTGGGGCAGAGCTGTGGGACTTGTGTCCCTTGTACAGTCCCTGTGGTTGAGCAAAGGTGTCTCTCCTTGTAGGTGATGGTGTTACGAAAGGCAGTTCTGTCGCCGCAGTCACTTTCTGCACTTTTCAAATGATGCTGTGATAGCCAAGGGCTCAGTGAGTCTGACACTGTCAAGTGCATTGGGTAGGGGAGTAGCTGGGTTTGGGTTCCAGAAGAAAGACATAGTCCTCAGGGCAAATGAGAAGGTCTTTGCTTTTATCTTTGCTTCAGAAGAATATCAGTAGTAGCAATTGAGAGCAGGTGCCCTCCTGGATAGATGGCAGATCTGGACGATTTGGAGGGCCCCTCGTGAGGCTGCAATGCACTTTAGTGGGCAAGGTCAAAATTCAAACTCAGTGCCAAAGGAAATTCCTTTGTTCTGTTGGTAACAGTCTGCCTTCAGTATTTGTTATGAAGATCTTCAATTATAAAGATGTCCTAAATCCAGCACAGATTTGTGAAGATGTCTGGGAAAGGCTTCTTCAAAAATATATTTTTACATGAATAGAAAAAGGAGCTCCTCTTCAGGTTTCCGGACTGGGAGATGGCTATTGTAGCAAATAAAAGTTTTCCTTATTCTGTCCAATTATTGAAACCTCTTGGGTCCAGTCTTTCTCCAGAACTCAAAATAAATTCTCTAGTCTGACTGTTGAAAGGAAAATCATTATGGAAATGAATCCCCTGCCTCTCTCTTCCCTCCACAATCTCCCCTCTACCAAAATAACCCCGACAAAAAACCCTCCAAACAACAAACACACAAAACCCCCCACATCCAAACAAAACCCAAATAAACAAAAAACCGCAACAGGCAGTCACAGAGAAATTACTTGAACATAAGTAGTATGCAAGCACTAAAATGAGAAAATGCCCATTCCCTGCTTCAGGAAGACTTAGTATACAAAATAGGTTCTAATCGTGGATTCATTTTATGTTTTTGCACATATGTTGTTCCTGCTGTCCCTAAAAACTGAAATGTGATAGGTGAAAAATTAACAATTCTGATTCTGAGCTTTGTAAAAACAATTAAACAGTACACATAGATTTCAAAAGTCACTGTAGCATTAAAGACTCTGGAGAATGTTTGCAGCAAATTCCAGAAGTACCTGCTTGATACCATAAAAAACAGTCTTGAGTGGCACATTTTGGCACTCTGTATAACACAGGTGAGACATTTAATAATTAGTATTAACTTACTTATTAATATTAGCATGTTATTGTTAATATCTTCCTCACGAGAAACTTAATATCCTGTACCTCCGCAGGCAGAAGTGCTGAATGTCAGACTGAATGTCCTTAGAATGTACAAACCCGCACTGCCTCTGAAGGGGGCACTTCTTTGTCCTTCTTTGAAAAAGAGACAAATTACCACTCCCAAAGGAAGAGCTTCACCTGTGTCCTTCCTTACCGCTGCACAATACAGTGCTATCTATAATGGCCTTCCGTGGTCAAAACTGCACTCAAAATTACACAGAATGTTGTACTTTAATACAAAGATTAAGATCTGGTATCAGATTGATTTATAGGAACTATCTTTATGAATTTTGTATTACTTCTAACAATTTTTTTGTCCATTTTTGTTTAGTGGCTGTGTCCCTGCTTTCATCCTCTTTATTGTGGTTATTTTGAAAGGTGAGTGGTGAAGGTTAACTGAAATGTTTTCATGGTGGTCATGTCTTTAATGTGTTGAAGAAGAGAGCTTTAGAATAAGGGTCAAAGTGTAACAAAGTCAAGGGATGCGAAGGTGTGTCTTAGGTGATTGACGTATTTCTGTCTGAAGTGTTTGTTAGAACAACTGTGTTTCCATAACTGGTAAAAGTTTATAAACAGTGTCTGTGTTGAACATGATGTATTCTACAAGATGATGTACACAATTCTGTAAAGCTACTCAAACTCCTCTACTTTTAGTTGCTTTAATATTAATTTGGGTTATTTTAGTTTAGCACAGACTTCTCTTTTTTCTGTATGGCATTTTTTGTAGCAGAAGTGTCACCTGTTTTGCCACTCTCTGGGCCTTCTTCGTTCTGTCTTAATTGAGGATTCTGTTACGTCCAAATACCTATCATAACACTTTTAGTTGACATCTGAAATGTACCCTCAGCCATAATATTTGTTAAAAGTATTTTTAAATAGTGGAAAAGAGACCTGCACAAACACAGAAACGCCCTATTGTGCCTGTGAAAGTAGTATAGTATACATTTTTTGTGGTTAAAATATGAGGTGTGAACCAGTCTCAGTTCTCAGGAGTTTGCTTATACCAAGTTCACGTCTTCAGCAAGTACATTGCATCAGCACTGCAAATGTAAACCAAGATAGTTCTGTTCTTCACAGAGCCTTCTGTTGAAGTCCACTTGCTTTTAGTAAGATGATAGCTGTTAAGAAAACTTCCCACTCTGACAATTTGCGAGAATCCCTGGCAGTCATACTCCCAGTTCTGGAGACTTTGGCTGCTGGGACTGAAGCCCGCTTCACAGTGGACAGCTCCAGTGAACTGACTGGACCCTGCTTGGCTCCCCACCATGCACTCCACTCATACACAGTCAGACCAGGTTTCCTTGTTGGTTTGACCCCACGTTTCCTGTAGCAGACGTTCATATCTTTAGTTCTATAAAGCCGTTTATTGACAGCAACACAGAACCAGCTGAGCTGTCACATCCAAGGAGTGTGAACAAAGGAATCCCTGGGCTGTTATACTCTCACAGTCCAAGTGCCTGTGAGTTTTCAGCTCCTGCCATGTGTCTGTGTCCATTCACCTGGCCGCCAGTGTTTGGGCCCTTTGCTATGCAGATGGTTGGCAGTTCCTGGCTTCTTGTCTCTCTGGACTCCCATCCAGAGCTCAGCCTGCATCTCCATCTGTATCTTGAAATTGCAGCTTGCAAACTGAGCTATCTACACTAGATACATTCCTTAACAATAGCTCCCGTAACTGTGAGTTACGGGATAGTCTCTCATTTGCATACTTACTTCAAAATCCTTAATTGTTTCTTGAATCAGGTAAAATGCAAGACCTTGTACAAAATTCTCATCTGTATCTTCTTTAATATTAATCTTAGTTAACAAAGACTTTGACTATTAGAAAGAAGAAATCATCGGAAGTGCAAGTGTGCACGTATGTTTTACACAGGTTTGCATCCTGTGATTTCCTAAAGCAACTTGAACCCTGTCTCATGCATCAGATACATCAGATACAGAGTTCCAGTAGGGTTACAAAATAGTTATTGATGCATTTCAAAATTGTGAGTTTTAAAAAGGAGAATTGATGATGTTCAGGTTTGTGTTTATAGAACTAGAATTTCTAGTAAGATAATTTCTCATTTGAGGCAATATAATAAAATCAATAAATTCTATGTTAGTGCTTGCATTAGGATTTATTCTTTCAGGAGTACCATTTCCATAAACATTTCAACAGCTCTTTTTTGTGTTGTCTCTGGGTATTTTACTCAACTGAGCTGAGAGATACATGTTGCACATGACAGGAGCAGAAACAGAGATTTCAAATGAGGTATGTACTTCTTTATATGGAAAGAGTAAGAATTTAATCAGAGTTTGTATTGTTACATGTTAGCTGTGGTTTCCACTTGGGTTACTAAAGGACAAACTGACTTTTTCAGGTCTTCAGGGCAAAATCCTATGACTTGTGCTGCCAAAGGAAAACCTATGGGTCTGACTGTCAAATTCATCTGGAAAATTCAAATCCACCTAGCTCTTCAAATTCTGGAAGTAAACTGTAATTTCCATACAACAACTGAAGTAAATCTAAAGAGCTGTGTGGTAGCATGTCTGTCATGATGCTATCAAAATAGATTTCTTCCACCAAGAATTTTTATGACATGAGAGATATTAGAGTAGGGAGAAGAAATACATAGAAGAGATTTGTCCAAAGGAAATTACAAGAACAATAGTAAATATGTTGCAAGTATTCCAAACCAGAGGGCAGGAGAAAAAAACCCCAAGGAAATGGTATGTGAATTCTGCCAGAAACGTTTCCAGATCTTTCAGCTGATGCGATTGCCTTATCCCATTTGTTAAAAGATGTGAAAAGAGATATTAATCAAGTTTGCATGATGGCTGTGAGTCCCAAGAGTGTCTTCATGGGGAATGTGAAAAAATGCCAGTATTGTCCTGAATTATCTCCTCCCATTTACATGTCCCTGTAGAGTTTTATAGATCATCAAAGAGCAATGTAAAAAAATACAATTTTTAGGCCTGAGGGGCTTTTATATGTGTGTTAGCATGAGTAGTTAATCTGTGCTGAGTTCTGAGCTCCTGATTTTGGGACCATGCTGTTCATCTCTGGCTAGGGATTTTTGCATGGTATTGCATTGGCTGTAGGCATACTTAGCCTGGTTTATACAGCAAGGTAGCAGTGCAACCAAAATCACTGAAAGATCTATTTGGTTGTCTGACAGACATGAACGAAACTGATTTTGTAATGAAGCTCTAGAATGGGTTTAAATGTATGTAATCCAGGAGGACCTGGAGGAATATGTCTAGGAGTTGAGAAGAAATGCTGTATTATCTTCCACTATGCATGAGCAATGACACTAAATTCCCAATTGTGGGTAAGTAAATGTAATCTTTAAAAGATAATAAATAAGTAGAACTCCATTAACTCTTATCACTGCTCTGTTTAGGCTGAAGTTTTAAATGTATCAAAATACATTTTTTATTTGCATAATTCAGCAGGGCTTTAAAGGAACAGGTGTTCTTTTTTTGATGAAAAAGATGTTTCAATATGCTTTTATTTTGAGTAACCTGGGACCTGGTGACCCTTTTTTTAGAGTGCATCTGCTTGGAGTGTCAATTTTGGTGTAGTATACATATTTTCAAGTTTGTGCAAAAAGTAATTTTGTCTTCAGGAGGAATGTGCCATTGTGTTACTCTCTTGTCTCTTTTGTAAACTGCATACGCATTAAGTCACATGAAGCTGTGAAAAGATTATGTCTGGTGGAAACGATAGGAGCTACATTTCCATCTGAATGCCAGCACTAATTTGCTGTGGAGACAGCTTTTTCTATAGGTTCTATTTATCTGCTCCCTTTCTACAAGCAGTGGAGGCATACAATTGCTGTTAGCTTCACTTTCTCATAGTGTGGCAACTGTCAGATGTGAGTCCAGGATGACTCTTCAGGGTTTAGTGTATCTATACTGATCACAAGAAAAATTGTAGAGAATTAAAAATAGGGCACAGTGATATTAAGTTTCGAAATTGTTTCACCAGCATTGAACTGCCATAAATGCTATTCTTTTGCTAAATTAAAAAAAATAAATATTTTATGTGTAAGTTGATGTTTCAAGTTGACAAAACTTAGTACTAGTTTATGAAATACTGCATACCAGTTCTCCTCAAAAGTTTAAAGCACTGTATCTGAAAATTAATGGTGGAGTCTCAAACGCAATACAAGCCAAATAACAAATACGCCAGTATCAAAACCAGTCATCTTTATTGAACAACCAAGGTCAGTTTTTGCATTAAACTATTTATAAGAGAATGAAATATGCTGTCATTAGGTGGAGAAGAACCAGAGGCATTCATCATAGTATAGGGAAATTTGCTTTAGTAGGTTAATGTACCTCAACTGTTTATGAGATGTGTCATAGTTTTAGTGCCATTATTTGTAGTTAACTGTTGTCACTATGCTTGTTCTTGCCAGTCTGTCTCTTGACTATGAAATTAAGGAAGGAAGGAGGACTGATCTGGTGGCTTTCAGGCTGTGCAGCCTGAAAAATTACTCTGCTGTGCCCAGAACAGCCCTTGTGCTGCTAAATTTGCCTGTGATGAGGAGTTCATCAGCAGTGACTGTATCTGCATTCTGTGAAATAAAGAAAAAAATGCTATCTCATTAAACAGAATTCTTGAGTTGAAAGAAATACAGTAGCTATTTTTTTAGTATTTAATGTACTATGCTTGTAGCCTCCTAATCAAACATTGCAGTGTTAAAATTGCTTTCTTTTCATCAACTAAAAATTATTTTCCACTTATCATACTAATTCTAAGAAGACCTATCTCATTAATTCCAAATTAATTTAGAATGTTAAATAAGGAAGTAGCATTATGAAACTCTTGTAGGTAGTATTTTTCGTTTAAATGGTGCAGCAAACTCTGGAAAACTGGATGCTGTTCATGAGGATATAGTTTTCTGAAGAAAAGTGACACCCCTGGTGTGTAAGTGGAGCAACTGAAAAAAGTTGTTCCAGTCTTTCAGGCGATTGTATAATACTTTACTCCGATGACTACACTGAGGTGTATTTAACCTCAGTTTATTTTTTGGTATAAGTAATGAACTTTTTCAGGTGATTGTTTCAAAAGTGAAGGAATCTACCTGAAATGTGAACATAGATACTGCAGGAAGTGTTTTTATTTTGTGAACTTAAGCAGAAAATGCACATTTTAAACACACTTTCTCAATGTCACAGATCCATTATGTGCTGTTTAATTTCTCATAGCAAAGTGCTGTGAGATGTGGTTTATCTTCCGAATAACTGATCTCTTATCCAGTGTAAGGATATCCAAGGTTTCAAAACAACCAAAAAATTGGCAAAACTTTTTTAGTGTAACAATATATCATCATTCGTCTTTAGAAACTAAGGAGACAGGCACATCATGAAAATTAAAATAAAAGGAAACCAAAAGACTTACTGTTGTGGGCAATCCCACCACTGCATAGTGTGGTGTTCTTGCATTTTTATCCAAGCATCCTTCAGAGCACTCTGGATGGTGTTTCTAAGTTCATATTCATAGTTTGCCCCTCTGCTAGCGTGGAAGAGAGGTAATGAGTGGCTTTTGGACAAGTTCTCAGCCTGAGGGCCCAGGAGAGTGGTGGCTGGAACTTACTGCATGACAGGGAGTTAAGGAGGCATCGGTCAAAAAAGAGAATACCTTTGTTCTCCAAACAAACACTTCTGCTTTTGCTCTATGAGAGGTACATGAGGTTCTTTGAAAATGCCTTTAAATGAGAACAGCAATGCATGCAATACTTAAAAAGGAGTTAATTATTTTCCAGAGCTGCGCTCGGGGAGATAGCAAATGTTACTATTCCTTTTCTGGACTCTCTCGCGTCAATAATTTGAGTGCTCTGCCCGTCATCTGCAAAGTAAGGGAGAATTGCTATCCTGCTTCCAGTGGTTGAAAATTAGATGAGATACGTGCAGTATCTCATATGTGAAGCCACAACAGCTATGCAGATCCTTCCAAAACCATCACTTCTTCCTGAGGAGAGTGATTCTGTATGTTCTTTTTTCTTTAGGAGTAATTTTTAAAAATTATTATTTTATTATATTTTTTAACCTTTGAAGTGAATGCCAAAAGGATATTTAACACCACCATTTTGAAATTCTATACACGGCTTAAATTACAAAAAATGTGTAAGAGTGACCAAGACTAGTGGGCTGGTTGGCTACTATATGCTATGAGATAATTAGTTTGACCAAATCCTTCTTCTTTCCAGCAATATGCTGTTGAGAGAAGACTTGGTGTTTCATTGCAGTCATTAGTGATACTTATTTAATCAGTTATTTAATTGTTTGAAATAAACAATTATGTCCTGTGTGTTTTCTGAATACCATAAAGCTGAAATGACTGCAAAATGTAAGATATATAGAGATTTTAAGGAAATATATTTCACTTTCCATATTCAAGTTTCAAGCAAAATTGAAGCAAGATTTATGTTACTTTCCTTCTGAGAAGCTACATTTTACAGCAGTAATCAAATGATATTTGTGCAGAGCTGTTGCTACAAGCTGGAGGTAAGCAGTATTGCTGAAAAGTTGCCAGCTCAGAAGGCTCACTCAGATTTGCACAAAGCACTAGGGAACTTCATCTTAGAAGCCATTTAGTGTTGTTTTACTGGTAGTGATACTATTGCAAATACTATGTATTTGCTTTAAAATTAATTCAAAATAATTCAAATGCCATATTTTGATGTGTTTCCTAAAATGTAAAATATAACTTTGTCATATAATTTAAATAAAAAACTACTTCTGCATAGCCCAGGTTATGTAAAATGTGATTATATGTATTTATATAATTAATTAGGATTAATAATATGGAAAATGAAGGTAGGAATATTTTAGTATTGTTTTCTGTTGTGAAAACGTGCATGGCTTAAGTGCAATGATTGGAGATTATTTTTTTCAAGTGAATTATGTATATGGCATTTATGTTGACTTCAAGTATTTACCTCCTTTTGAGATGGAGACAGCTAATTGTTCACAGACCATCTTTGGTTTGTATGTGACACCTCTCTCTGGTTCCCATTTGAATGATCTTTCATCTGCCATGTTTGACATCACTTGCTGTGTAATACTGCACTCTTCAGGCAAGTGAGAGAATTTTTTTGTGTGGTAATGCAAGTTTTTCTAGCTATGACAGAAATGCTAGCTGCCAGAAATCAGAACAGTGCTACATCTGTCTGAGACTTAGCCTTGGGGAAAAACAGGAAAAAAGAAATGCAGGTATGATTTTAATGCCTCGCAGTTCAATAATTTTTGGTATTTAGGGTCTATTTTTGGTGTGAAAAAAAGGATGTGATTTTTGTATTTTCAGTGTTATTTTCATCCCCTTAGAGATTGCTTCTACTTCCCCTTTTACTTCGTGCATACGTCATGTGTTTGTGAGTGCAAGTGCACGTGTACTTGCAAAAATGTACTCAGACAAGCCATGCACATTCCGCTAATCTTTTTAAAACCAAAATGGCAAAGAACTGCTCAGTCTTTTTCCTTGTCTTAGAAATGGAATAATTCTGTAGTAATTCTTCCGAAAGTCAGATCTAATTTGTTTCATGATTACTTTAATTAATTATGCTTTTTTCATTTTTGAGAAATAGTATAGTCGGGATTTTTGAGAGTGTGGTTAACTTGCTTTCTACAAATGCCTGTAGAAAGTAGCTTCACGTTTGTAGAGTCTTACACAGTATGTCTGTCTGTGCCTTTGAAAGTAATGTGATTCTTTACAGAGGAAGACTGAAATGTGCAGGGAACAGTTACAGCTCTTATGAGCACTGCAGCATAAATGCAAGGCATATATATAAGCATATTTTTAAAAATTCGGGGTTTGTGTAGATCTTGGTATCTTTGACATACTCTGCTCTTAAGGGGTGGAGAGGATGACAGTTCTGAATGCCAACTGCAGCACTGCTCTATCAGGGCAACGAGAAGTGGAGGCAAAATGGATTGAGGAACGGTAGCTAAGGTCAGCATATGCTTTATTTACTATGACATTTCAAAGCAATAGAAAATCACAGGATGGATGAGGTTTGTAGGAACCTCTGGAGACAGACCAGTCAAACCTCCTGCTCTGAGCAAGATTACTCAGGACAATGTCCGAACAGGTTTCAGGTATCTTCAGGGACACTCCCTGGGAAACCTATTCCAGTGTTTGGCCAGGGTAGACTGGTTCGTTCCTGATACCAAAACTGGCCAGACAGAAAGGCAATTTTTCTAACACAGTTTTGAGTATAAGAAATCAGGCATTCATCCTCTGACCAGCAGTACACTGGTCACTCAGAGAATCCTTCCTTTAATCAAGTGCCCCGAGTCAGGTAAACAGAGCTTTTATCATACACACTAATTACCTGATGTATATGTATTACTTTATTCTACATAATCACACCCCTTATCAAAGTCCTTTTGTGGTCTTTTTCAGGTCTTTGGTGATCTTCAATGTCCAGTGTCCTTTTTAGGTGACTTTTCCTTAACCCCAGGTTTTGAATGAGCACAATGTTGTTTTGCATAATTTCTCATTTGTCAGTCTTGCACAGCTGAGCTGGCATCCTGCTTGCATTTTGGATTTCTGTTTGCCTAAGTTCTTCCTTTATCTATTTCTCCAAGGCTGTGCTGTTCTGTTCTGCTGTCCTTATGACGGTAAAATGCTGTTCTGTTCTACTGTTCTTATCAAATCTCCCCTTGTGGGTACTAGTCTATTAATACACATATTTCATTTTTTAGCATAAGGCATTACAACAGCTATAACACTGAATCATGATGCAAGCTAAAACTCACAGAGCAATTATTATGGTGACAATTATAAACAGATGTTTTAACCAAGTCCAGATGGATAACCATGCAGTAAATTTTGTGGCCACCCTGATAGGGTCCCACAAAGGTAGTCCGTGCCCAGACTGCTTTTCTTCTCAATCTCTCATCTCAGGGACAAAATAACAAATGACTTCAGGGCTGCTTCAGGTTGTTTATTCTAAAGTTATC